>JANAVB010021399.1:3503595-3765498 GCA_029216955.1 Iris pallida
TATGCAGCCGACCCTAATTCTTCCTCCACTTTTATAGAAAATCCTAATACACACTCTCTCTCCTCTCCTTAAAAACTCACCATAGCCAACTCACCCCCAACTAAATAATACCACACACTCTCTCATTAAACACACATATTTCTCCCCCCATGTTTGGCCGAACACACCAGCCTCCTTCATCTTCTTTACCTTCACTTCATCCTCTCTCCCAAATACCCCTAGCCGACAGCCCTCCTCAACTTTAACTCCTTTTTCTTCTTCTTTACATTACTCTCCATCATCATCATCCATCATGTCCATCAACATCTCAACCTCACCACCATCTTCATCATCTTCACCATCAACTTTGTCATCATCCTCTCCTCTTCCTCCTTCCAACGCTACAGCCGCTATAGCCATGCACCCTCTCGCGCCTGCGAGTGCTGTAAACCCACTTCCCAACTTTTTTTTATAATAATTAACTTTTATGGTCATTAGGATTTGAACCTAAGCTCATAAGAGAGATATGATCATATTATGGTCATTTGACCCTTATATGGTTTATATAAGCATTGTTTAATTATTTTATAGCTTATTATAATTTTTAGAGATTCTTAGATATTTATTTATTAAGGTTTAATATTTTTAATGACTTTCAAGATTTTACAATAGGTTTATTTGAGATTATTTTGAGACCCAGTATTTTATGTAGGCTCTAGTAGCTTATAAATATTTTCTATAATTTTATAGAATTTTTCTACAATTTGTAGATATTTATTTTATTAAGTTTTATATATTTTAAAGGCTTCCAATATTTATTATAAGGCCATTTGAGATTATTATGAGGTAAATTACTTTTATTTATATTCTAGGAGGTTAGATATATTTTCTGTAATTTTCAACAACTTTTAGGATTTTATTTGAGTTTATTTGGCCTTAGAATGATTTTTAAATCATTTTCGGTAATTAATTATCCAGTCATACCTAGTCAGCGCTGGCCGGGCCCACTCGTCAGCCATTACAGTGCCTAGTCAGCGGGTGCTGACTGTACCCACCCTATATATATATATATATATATTTTTGCTGAACAGTAAACCCTAATTTAATTCTGGTCGATTTTGAGAAAACTTGTTCCAAAGAGACCCCCGACTTCCCGAGGCGATTGCGGACAACTCCGATCTCCTTTTTGTGTGCCATTTTTTTGTTGGATTCTTATTGAGGTATACTTTTTGCATATCCAATTTATTTTTATTATCTCTGAGCCTTAATTTTTGTAAAATTCGTAGAGTGTCGGTTGTCCAAAACTTGACACGTTTCGGTGTTTTCGAGATTCCGGGAGGACCGAAAATCAAAATCATGAACCGTTTGAAGTTTCAAAAAACTAACACAGAGCTCTATGACTTATAATTTTAATAGAACTTAATTCATTAATCTAGTATTTTAGTTATTCTGTTGAACTCAGAATTGATCGGTAAATTACCGTTTTGGTCATGATTAGCCATAACTGCGATATCTTTTAACCAAAATGTGAATTTGTGGCACGGTTGATTCTAGCGCACTCGGTGTGCTAAAATCTATCAAGGTGCATTTAAAAATCTAGAGTTCACGATGTTTGACTAGATAGTCAATGGCACGCCTCGATTTGCTTGCCATGGTTTCCAAAACTGGAAATACGACTTTTTATGGACAAACTTCCATGTTTAGATTATATTTAGATTATTATTAGGTTAAATTAGGTTTTAATTAATTTATTCCAGAATTAACTATTATTAGATTAGTTAACCCATTAGCCACTTATTCCATGAATTTAGAACTAGAACCTTAGAATTGACTTATGGTTTTCGTGCATAGTTCATGTTACGATGTATGTTATAGGTTGACAGCTTCTAGATTGACAATACCCTTATTTTCAACTTGTGACTATGGTTTGTGCAAGGATTTTTTTGTAATTAAATATCAAAGACAAGTATTACAGAAATACTGAAATTGATTGCAAACTCGATTGTACAAAGAAGAGCCTAGAAAGAAATCTTAGAAAACAATCTAAGTACAATTGTTTAGTTTTTGATTCTGGGGTGACGGTGGAGGCTCGAGAAAGTTCTATCAACTCTGCCTTACTCTTTGGACTATCTGACACAGTCTTTAGCTCTTGAAGAAATTGCCTTTCGAAGGTTGCCAGCCTTTTATAGGGGTGTGGCACCCTGCTATTTATAGTGGTATGTATTTTGAGCCGCATAGATGGACGGTAGCCACGTGGCTAATCAACACGTGAAGACCCGCTCTTTGGTTGCCAGCTGTTGATTTATTGGGATTTTGTTGCAGTAAATCTAGGTGGTTGAGACTTGGTCAGCCTGCCACGTATCCTATCGCAGGATAGGAATCATTTTGGTCCCCATAAGTCTCTCAGTTTTCAACCATGTTGGGTCACATGAGACTCATGCGGCTTAGGTCACAATCTTCCTGAGCCCGGATATAGCTTAAGGACTTTTAAGCTGCATAGATTCTGTATTTTAGGCCGTATAAAGCTCATGCGGTTTGGGTTAGAGTCACCCTTGGCCGTATGAAGTTCGGACACTTTGGGGCCGCATATGTTTGAGTCGTATAAGGTTCATGCGGCTTGGGTAACACTCCTTCTGGCCGTATTAAAGTGCATGAACCCTGCTTTTGATGACATTTTGTCTGCTCATGTCTCATGTCTTATCTTTTTGTCAGAGTGTCAGAGCTGTCATTTTTGTCAGTTTTGACAGGACTTGTTAGCTTTATCAGACGAACCGATCAACTTGGCTGCATATCTTTCTTCTACGGCTCGAATCTGTCTGGTTGTCGACGGGCCGCATAGGGTGTCGAATCTGTCATACGGCTCTCCTTTATGCGAACCTGTTTGGCCTAAAGTACATATGCGGCAAATTATAATCCGCATAAAACCCATATTTTCTATGCTTCTACAAGACCCCCTTCAAAGTTTTCAAATTACAAATTTGGAATACTTTGAATAAGAAGCATGGAGATATGTCAAGCCGCAGGGAGTTTTCAAATCGCAGGGAATTTTCGAGCCGCAGAGAGATCTCGAGCCGCAGGGAAATCTTGAGCCGCAGAGAGACCCTATCCAGCCTGCCAGCTGTCACTGCTGCATTTAATTTCATGATTCGGTTGTAGATCTCTTTTCGAGATAAAGTCGACGGTTACTAGGAATAAAGTCCCCAAACGTCGACATTTTCTTTAATTATCTCGAGAATCGAAGAGGCACTAAGATAAAGCCGACGGTTACTAGGGATAAAGTCCCCAAACGTCGTCATTATCTTTAATGATCTCGAGGATCGAAGAGGCACTTTTTAGCAACTCTATAAATATGGGTTATTCGGAGAGAGATTTTCCTCTTTCACCTTCTTCTCCTTCGACTTCATCATACTTTCTGCTATGGCTCCAAAAGCATCCAAGTCGACTGGTGCGGCGGCCAAAGGGAAGGGACTTGCCTCTTCGTCGAGAGCGGCAGATGCTCCTTCCATTCATCTCGACGTAAAACCCCCTCTCAAGAGTAAGGATGGTGGGAAGACGATGACTGAAATTTTGAATGGCCATATCATATATTTTATACGTGGGCCTGTCATATACTGCCTCTGTACTTTAAGCCTGGTCGATGCATGCCCTATCTCATTTGGACCGCATATGTTCTGTATGATAGGGCCGCATGGGCTGAGCCGCATAAGCGCTGCTCATTCGAGCTTGAGCTGCATAAGTGCTCCATGACTGAGCCACATGAGTACTTTGTGACTGAGCCGCATGAGCATTTCATGACTGAGCTACATAAACTGCATAAGTGCCTCATGACTGAGCTGTATGAGCACTTCATGACTGAGCCGGTCTCATGTTAGGCCGCATGAGCACTTCATGCCTGGGCTGCAAAAAATGCATAAGTGCCTCATGACTGAGCCACATGAGTACTTTATGACTGAGCTGCATAAGTGTCTTATGACTGAGCCGCATGAACACTTCATGACTGAGCCGCCTAAGTGTCCCAGGACTGAGCTGCATGAGTCTAGGCCGCATAGCTAAAAATAAAGTCCATTCACTTTGTCCTTATATGATTATCTTCTTTCTTTGATTCTTTCTGCAGCAACCATGCCGAAGGTTGAGACCATTGTGAAGAAGATGATGCCCCCTTTCATCAAACAAGAATCACCGTTTGTTAAGGAGGAGGTGATACCAAAAGTTAAGGTAAAAGAAGAGCTGGCGTCCATCGGGGAGGGGATTTCTCCCAAGATTGAGGCTACTGTAAAGGAGGAGCCCAAGTCTGAGGGCAGTAGTGTTGGGAGTTCTGATCCTCCTGCCCCCGCCGAAGACCTCAGTCAAATAGATCTTTCGTATGCAAAATGGATAAGGGAATGGTATATGCCTTAGTACAACTATTATCCTTGACTGTAGGGATCTGTGGGTTGCCATGTAATTGCTGTTTCCGAAAAATATATATAAAAAAATAAACGTTCATATCTGTCTTTGTTTTTCTGTCTATCTATAGCTGTAGCTTGCGTTTTGCTTCTTTTGGGCTTCAATGCAATCCTTTACTGGAGGTGTAGTCCTATGACTGTAACTGATTTTGAATAAACAGAATATGTTCACTCCATTCTTTATTTGTGGTATTTTGTGATGCTTGTACTAGAGGGCCTAATACAGCATTTGTGTTTGATAAAGGATAACCTACTAGGGGATTTTTGTGGAACTATTGCATTTTGGTGCATCTGGAAATGCGAGCAAATAGATTTGAATAATATTTTATGGACCTACTACTCTTTGGTACATCGATAGTGAGAGTAATAGATTAGGATAACTTTTATAGACTTATTACCCTTTTTTTGTACTGGCGGTACGAGTACTGATAATAAGTGGAGAGAAAACCAACATATTTACTCAGAGGTAATGAGGACGTGGTAAATATGGGTCTAAAGTAGAGCCTCCCTACTCAGAGGTAATAAGGACGTGGTAGGAGTAGGCCTAATGGGGATACACAGAACAACTCAAAGGTGATATCAACGTGAAAGTTCTATGTATTGGATGATTTGTTTGTGATGGACGGGAAAATAACTCAGAGGTAATATGGACATAGTTGTTTTTCCCGTTGGAGAATTTTGTGGACCCATTACTCATTTTGTGCACCGATGGTACGAGCAATAGATTAGGATAAGTTTTATGGACCTATTACCCTTATGCGCACTGGTGGTGCGGGTAATAGATTTTGAGGCAAACTCTGGCGGAAGAAGAAAAAAAATTTAGTGTGAAAGTTTATGACCAGAAGATGAGGTTTGAATCCACTCGGAGTAGTCAGAGAGTAAGTTCAGTGGTACTTGAAGGTACATAACTCAACAATCTGGGAGATTTGAGGTCAGAGTATAAGTTCAGCGATACCAGAGGGTACATAACTCACAATCTGAGGGATAGTTGGAAGATGTCATTTAGACATAATATTTCTTGAGGAACTTACCGTTGATGGACATCATGAGTAAGTCTCCATTTTCTTTTGCGAGACGGTACGTACCATTGGAGAATACGGTCTCGATGATGAACGGACCCTCCCATTTAGACTGGAATTTGCCAGGGGTCTTGTGAGTCATGACCATTGGTCTGCGAATGGCCAAGACGAGATCGCCGACTTGAAATATTCTCTGTTTGACTTTCTTGTTGAAAGCCCGAAAGATGTGCGCTTGGTAGAGATCTATGCTTTGTTGAGCTTGTAAACGCTTTCCGTCTAACGCTTCCAACACTTGTAGCCGTCGGCGGTAGTTATCGTTCGACGTTAACCGGTAAGTAAGGGCCACCCGATGTGAGGTGATCTGAGTCTCCAATGGGAGGACAGCCTCGCTCCTGCAAACCAAGAAAAATAATGTATTTCCTGTAGCCGTCTGAATTGTAGTACGATATGCCCATATGCAGTCGCCAATCTTTTCATTCCAGTCACGTTTATTTGAAGACACAAATTTTTGAGGAGTTTGATTATGGTTTTGTTGAAAGCTCCAGCCAGACCATTAGCCGATGGGTTATATGCTGTCAATGCCATATTCTGAATTCAATTCTTGTCACAAAATCGATAGAAAATGTGGCTTGCGAACTACGGACCATTGTCGTGAATAATCCTCCAGGGCAGTCCAAAAGGGTAGATGACGTAATATTTTAAGAAGCTAATCACGTTCGATGTCTTCACCTCTGCAAGCGGAACAGCTTTCGCCCATTTGGAGAAGTAATCGGTGATCGCAAGTATGAACCGATGCCCCCTAGACGACGGTGGGGTGATTGGCCCAATGATGTCCATTCCCCATGCTTCTAATGGCCAAGAAGCCACTATCGGGTGCAAGAATTCGGATGGCAGATGTATGAAATCTGCATGGATCTGGCAAGCCTTACACTTCTTTGCATAATCAACTACATCTGCTACCATTGTGGGCCAATAATAACCCATCCGGCGGAGACAATCCTGCAATTTTGGGCTAGGTTGGTGAGCCCCGCAAGCACCATCATGAGCCTCGCATAAGGCTTCTTTAGCTTCTATATTTGATAGGCATCTTAACAGTAGCCCATCGTAGGATCGTCGATATAATATTTTTGTTTCTGTATCATAGAAGAATCTGAGAGAGCGCCTCCTGATTGAAGTTGCTTCCTTCACATTTTTCGACAGAATTCCGTAGCCTGCAAAGTCGATGAGCGGGCGTCTCCAGTCTTGTATATCGTTGGTTATCTGGACGGAGTAACTCGTACCCAGTTGAACATTATTCTTGGGACAGATCAGCTCATGGCCTATTATGTCGACTAGATGATGAGTATCATTTGGAAGTGCCAAGGAAGCGGCAAGGCCTACTAGGGCATCAGCTTCGATATTATGGAGCCTAGGAACATGCTCTATAAAGAAACCTTTCAAGATTACAATAATGGCAATTGTTGTCTGATAGTAGGAAATCAAGTCCTCGTTGTGAACCTCGTATGAACCTCGGATCTGGTTAACAACCAACTGTGAGTCACCATATACTTCCAGGTACTTGATCTCCACTTCTTTTACGAGTTGGAGTCCGATGACTAGAGCGTTATATTTGGCTACGTTGTTTGAACAGGGTTCCGTAAGAGAATATGCCCGATTGGCCACCAACCCAGAGGGAAAAATTAATACTATCCTGACTCCAGCAACGATATCACCTTGTGGCCCCGTTCTTGAAGCACCGTCAAAGAACATTCGCCAAATGGCATCACGCAAAGTCATGTATGAGGCGATGACTTCGTCGGGGATTATTTCATAAATTTTGGCTATTTTTGAGCCTGGATGTGCTGCTAAGAAGTCGGCTAGACGAGAACTGAGTGCGTCTGGCTTGGTCATGAGAACCCTGAGAGGATTAACTCGTGAAACAACATGGAAGGTCTGCCCTGTCATATAGTGTCATGTTTTCTGAATGGCGAACACTAGGACAAGGTACTCATTCTCCACAGCGGTGTACCTATGTTCTAGTCCTACCATCATTCGGCTGAGATAGTAAATGGCTTGTTCATATCCCGCGTCATTATTCTGTGCTAGCAAAGCACCGATGGAGTGTTCCATCGCCCGTACGTAAAGCAGAAAGGACTTTCCAGCGACAGGGGCTACCAGAACTGGCGGATTCGTCAGGTACTCCTTAATATCATCAAAGACATGCTGACATTCCTGGTTCCATACGAAAGAGACACCTTTTCTCATGAGTTGAGTGAATGGTTGACATCGCCCTGAGAGGTTAGATATAAACCTCCTGATATAGGCTAGTCTTCCCTGAAGGCCGCGGAGTTCACGGAGGTTCCTCGGTGGACTCATCTCCAGGATTGCTTTTATTTTATCGGAATCTATGTGAATACCTCGGGAAGTAATGACAAAGCCCAAGAACTTCCTGCTGGACATGCCCAGGAAAGACTTTGTGGGATTCATCTCCAGGTTGTGCGCTCGTATGAGGTCGAACACTGTTCTCAAATCATGTAAGTGATCATTTTTTGAGCAGCTTTTGATGGCGATGTCGTCCACATAACACTCCACCGTCTTGCGCAAGTGATCTCTGAAGATGACACTCATAGCACGTTGATATGTAGCACCGACGTTCTTCAGGCCAAAGGGCATGACCATATAACAATACACGCCGATCGGTGTTCGGAATGATGTATGCTTCTTGTCATCAGGAAATATTTTGATTTGATTGTATCCTGAAAAGCCATCCATAAAGGACATGCGCTCGAAGTCGCACGTATTATCAATCATTATGTCGGTGATCGAAAGAGAGAATTCATCCTTAAGGCATGCCGCATTCAGATTACAAAAATTAATACAAATTCTGATCTTTCCGTTCTTCTTGATGACTGGTACTATGTTGGCTACACAGTCTGGGTGCTGCTCTTCACGGATGAAATTGCTAGCTATAAGCTTGTTTACTTATGCTTCAATAGAATTCATGATGTCTGGACGAAACCGTCGCTGCTGTTGTTTGACTGGTTTTGTGTCCGGATAAATGTTGAGCTTATAAAGTGCAATCTTGGGGTTTAGCCCTAGCATGTCTTCATTACTCCAGGCAAATATGTCGATGTATTCTCTGACGAGTTGCAACAACGACACTCGCTCGCCGTCTGTCAGGCATTTACTGACGAAGATTAGCTTTGGAGAGGATTCAACACCGAGGATAACTTGCATGAGCTCGTCCTCAGTGGGATGATCACGAAGTTCAATACATTTCTTCTATTGTGCATCTAATTGCTGGACCCACGGCTCTAACTCCAGTAGTTCGAGTAGATCTTCGTCTTTCTCTTCGATATCAGCGGATGTCATATTTACAGATAATGTCTATCTGAATATATCTCCAATGCTGCTATCGGAGTTGTAAGTGGGTGACACGTACAAATGAGAGTGCCACTCGCTCGCATTCTTCATTGGAACTTTCGGGCGTTGTTGGTGGTGTAACATACCCGAGGCCGTGTTTGGATTTGTAATAATGGTCCTGAGGTTTCCCTGCCGGTACCGATGACTGTAGGGGCAATCATCGACCACTGCCATGATTCAGACCCGGGGTAGCCTCCATATCGTACCCCTGCTTTTGCATAAAGTACTTGGCTTGAGGACTATACAGGTAGGGCGGTAATCTTCCAGTGTCAAGTCCGAGATCGAACTCTTGTGGCGAGAAAGTTTGAGGACCTTTTTTTGGCCAAAGATGATTGTGTGATCCCGTCCACTTCTTTCTGGGACCAGGAAGTAAGCGCCTTTAATGGGAGCAAGTTGATTTGGGGTATGGACGATTGTCACCTGTGTGTACAGGCTAACGTCTAGACAGTCCAGTACAACATACATTAGATTAGACTTATCATACTCAGAATAGTCTAACGGCAGCCTCTTATTGATGAAATAAGGAATTTTGTCCACAGGGATTACATCATCAGGAGAGGGACTATCCGTCTGTACTACCAACTACTTGGCGAGTTGTACGTCCTCTTCGGCTACCCCTACGAGCCCAAAGGTCGGAATGCTGTCTTGGGCAACTTTACCGCTAAGGGTTGATCTTGTGATATTGGATTGCCTGAATGTGCCGGATCGACACTTGGTTGCCGGCTCGTCTTGGGAAGACGGATGATAATTGGCTCGGCAAGGGACTTTGTGTCTTTCGATTGCCTTTGAGTGGGTTTTGGCAATCAGATCACTATCGGCCCTATGACGGGCTTTGGCTCCTGGCTTTGGGAGTCGGATGACCATTGGTTCCGACTTTGTAGCTTGGACAAGAGATCCGGGCACCACTTTATGCAACGTTGCGACAAGGGGTGCGGCTTTGCCCGGTTTACGGGCCTGGAGATGAATTTTCAAAGGTTCTTCTGGCCCTGTGATGGCCTCTAGTTCTTCAGTTATATGTTTCCTGGATTCGTCATATAGACAAGCCTCCGAAGAGTAATAAGATTCAACCCCTTTGAAGGGATCGATGTCGGCGAATTCAGTCTTCACGAAGCCGTGCTTGTTGACATACTTGAAGCACTGGTGAAGGGTGGACGGCATGATCATATAGTCATGTATCCACGGACATTCCAGGAGGATGTTGTAGGAGGTGTCTGCATCTATGACGTAGCAGGTAACCTCCGTCTTCAGGTTACCTATCTAAAAATTCAATCGGATCTTCCCTATGGGATAGCTCCTTCCCGAGTTGAAACAGCTAATGGCAGTGTTGGTCGCAGCTAGTCGGTGCATAGGGATACCAAGAAGTTGGAGCAAACTTTTTGGGATGAGGCTTATTGACGAGCCAGGGTCGATATGCATTCGATCCACCTTGATGTCGCCTATGTATCCAGTATAGTACAAGGGGCGATCATGCAAGTTGGACTTGATCAACATGTCCTGTGGAGTAAATATGATGTTGGGCATTACGTCTGTGCCATTGCTGCCCTGTAGATCTGCTGGCGGGTCTTCCGTGGAGGCTTGACCTGAGCTAAGTAGGCGTCATCATTTTGGAGTGTTTCGCTCAATGCAACACAAAGATCCTTGGAGAGCCTTAGGAGCTCATATAACGACAACTTTGTCGACGTATTAGACAATTGTGCTAATATGTCAAAGTTGTAAGGTCTTTCCAGCCCCTGAGGTGCATCTTTACGAAGTAGCCTGTCGAAGCGGGTTTTCTTTGGCTTGGACTTATCTGCTAGTGGAGGCTGAGATGGCCTTGGAACATCAGAGGGAGGCAATGTTGCCAGCTGAGGATCTTTGATTGAACTGTCTCGTGTGGGCTGGACTTGTGCTCCAGACCGGGTAACAACGGCTGCTGCTTCCTCAACTTTGACTGAAATTGTATGGCCAGATCTAGACTTCCTGTTTTTTTTCTTGTTGGTAGGAGAAGACACCTCCTGGGTAATTTCGGGCACTAAGTCCGGATGCACCCACATGATCTCTCCTCGCTAAGTGCTGAGAGGTACCAGTCCAGATGTCTGGTTCCGGACGGGTGGAAGGTTGGTAACCTCCATCGTCGCCCGAAGGACAGGTATTATCCCATCTGGAGTGCTTGTTGGAGGGAAGCCGCCGAACTAAATTGACACCATGTTTACCGCCACGGTAACCATTTCAAAGTTAATCGACAGAGCTTTGGAATCGATAAGACTCTGGATGTACCGCTTTAATTGGAAGCAGTCATGAGTGGAATGATGGACATAGCGGTGGAAGTGACAATATTTTGGGTCCTCCATTTCTGCTGCTCGGGGCTCGCACCTTGGTGGAGGGAGCTGGATCCTACCCCCTTGCAAGAGCATATCGAAGATAGGTTTGACATGACTATCTTCAAATGAGTAATTCACCTTGGGCCACTGACCTGCCACCTGTTTTTGTTCGAGCTTCTGGGTCGCATCAGCGACCATGGCCTGTTTGCCTTTATTGTCCCGGTTGGAGGTGCAGCTACTGTTGTTGTTGCTGGAGGTGGAACCAGGACGTTTGTCCTTATCCTCTCCATCTGGGATGTGTAATCCCAAATGGCGAGCCTTCTTCAATTTTGCCTCCGTATTGGTAGCACTTATGATGAAGGTCGTCCAATCCCTGGACTGATCGTCGTCCATCCAGAGGCTAATTGCGGGGATCAACTTCTTCTGGCAGATTTTAATCAAGGAGCTCTCGGGATTGCCTTGGGGCTATCTTATTGCGGTTTAGCGAAACCGCTCGATATAGTTCCTTGTTAGCTCCCTCTCTCTCTACAACGTTCATGAGAGATGACATCGTCACATCATGCCCCACTTCGTAGAATCTCTCCAGGAACATATGTTTGAATCCGTCTAAAGAATAGATACAGTTGTCGGAAAGGTTGCGGTACCAGTTGAACGCGATCCCCTCAAATTCTCCGATGAATAATCGTGTGAGGATGGCGTCACTATACGGCAACTGGTCGGTTGTGATTTTAAAGTAAGTCATGTACCGACTAGTAGAGGTCTTCACGTCATACGAATCGACATAGAACAGCTTGTACCATGGTGGAAATGGCACATCTCTCCATGCAACGGGATACGGCTGCCGTATTCTGAGGTCTCGAGAGGAGTCTCGGACATTGAACATTGCTCGAAGCTCCTGGACTTCCCTTCTTGCCTCCTTGGCTTCATCTACAGCTGAAGGAACGTATGCTCCTAAGGGATCATCACCCTAAGGAGGGGCGGTCGTATTGGAGTCCGCATTGACTGCGGGTCCCAAGCTTGTTTCTCCGGGCGTCCTTGCTAGTTGAGTTGGCAAGGCGGCTTTGATTTCGTCTACAGACTTGACCAAGGACAGGAGCGTGGCTTTAAGTACTTTTAAACATTGTCGGTCAGTAGGCGCTTCATGATCATCGTTAGCCATAAAGACTGTCCTCACGTGGGTAGAAGTTGAAGGGATCGTAGCAGAGGTGCTCTCTGTATCGTGTCCTTGTTCAGAGAAATCATCGAGGAATGTCATAATGTCATCTTCCTCGGACTCGAAAGGGGTGCTACCCCCTGTGCAGGAAGTCGCATCGTCTTGGTGAGGGTGGTGGCCCTTAGGGAAGTCCAAGTCTGTTACACAGTTCTGGGGGATCTCTACCCCCTGTGTGTGCTCTTGGTACACCGGGTTGTCGCATATATTGAGGGGACTGCTACCCCTGGCTTCGTCTACCCCCAGGGAGGCCAAAGGTGTACCCCTAGGTGCTGAGAGTTTCCTTGCAATACTAGCCGAGATTGCCGGGCTGGAAGAGCCTATCTTCTTTCCTCCCTTGCTAGGAGGAACCTTTTGAGTTGGATTACAGGCGACAAAAGGAAACTCTTCGTCTCCCAAAATTTGCACCTGTTTCTTGAGTTATTGTCGGACAGGTGCTGGCTGCTGCAGTCGTTGGAAAATTGACCGCCGACCTTCAGGTGCTGCCGATTTGTTACAGCAGCAGTTGATGATGACTTGGGTGCAACGACGTCCCGAGAGGGACTCATCGCATGCCAAAGTTGCCACCTTGCGTTTGTGAGAAATCACCTCACGCAAGTCGGTAGCAAGCTGATCTACCTTTGCACCAAACTTGTGGACTCGGGTATCTCGAGCGCACAGGTGCTTAGGTATCATGTTTGCTTCCTGATATGAGGCTAGTAAAAGCACCTGCTCTGGATCGTTGGAGGGAGGCTTTAAAGACCCACCCTGTCCGTTAGCCCTGGGGGACTAGATGTGGGTGGTTCTGTACAACTTCCTATCAGGAGCCCATATAACAGTTAACGGGGCCCGCTGACAGACAGCAACTTGGACAGTTGACTAGATTTGTTGGGTCCGTACTGCCCTAGACTTCTTTGACTTAGCACCCGAAGGCACATAGTAAAAAGTTTCCAGATTGATACATCCTACATTCTCACTGGACCGCATGGAGTCGGGCCCGCATGAGAGACGATTGAACATAAAGCTTCTGACAGGGCCGAATGAGACACTCTGTCTATGGCCAGGATTGGCTGCCGCATGGGCCATCTTCCTGCGGCCAGAGTTGGCTGCATCATGGGCCATCTGCATGCGGCCAGAGTTGGCTGCCGCATGGGCCGTCTTTCTGCGGTTAGAGTTGGCTGCCGTATGGGCCATCTGTATACGGCCAGAGTTGGCTGCAGTATAGACAGACTGCCTATTTCTCTTATGCGGCCTCTTCTTTGTCTGCATAGATTTTCTTTGTGCCCCCAAAAACTCAGCATCATAGTATTTTCCTTTGCTGGATTTGGGGACAATGGGGTCCTCTGCGGTCAAAAGCAAAGCCACATGAGAGCTTCGATCACCGTCTTGAGCTGCAGAAGGAGCTCCTTCGAAAATGTGGTCGGGGGCAACAGTTTTACGGGGCCAACATCCTGTGAGTTCTCTTTGGGTTGGCTCGCTTCTGTGACGGGCTGGCGCTCCCTTCAGAGAGCATTTCTTCGAAGGCTTGTTGGTCAAAATGAACCATAAGCATTTGCTGCATACAGCCGAGCTTGGATGCGTCAGATTGCGTCACCAGCTTCTCATCAGTGGAGAAGGACATCCCCAGCAGAGTCGCCATCGTGTTTTCTATTAAATATGAAAGCCAGGTATTACAGAAATACTGAAATTGATTACAAACTTGCTTGTACAACGAAGAGCCTAGAAAGAAATCTTAGGAAACAATCTAAGTACAATTGTTTAGTTTTTGATTCTGGGGGTGACGATGGAGGCTCGAAAAAGTGCTATCAACTCTGCCTTACTCCTTGGACTATCTGACGCACTCTTTAGCTCTTGAAGAAATTGCCTTTCGAAGGTTAACAGCCTTTTGCAGGGGTGTGGCACCCTGCTATTTATAGTGTTATATATTTTGAGCCGTATAGATGGTCTGTGGCCATATGGCTAATCAGCACACGAAGATCCGCTCTTTGGTCACCAGCCGTTGATTTGTTGGGATTTTATTGCAGTAAATTTGGATGGTTGAGACTTGGTCAGCCTGCCACGTGTCTTATCGCAGGATAGGAATCATTTTGGGTCGCATGAGCTTCTCAGTTTTTAACCATGTTGGGCCGCATGAGACTCATGCGGCTTAATTCACAATCTTCCTTAGCCCGCATATAGCTTAAGGACTTTTAAGCCGCATAGATTCTGTATTTTGGGCCGCATAAAGCTCATGCGGTTTGGGTTACAGTCACCCTTGGCCGCATGAAGTTCGAAGACTTTGGGGGCACATATGTTTGAGCCGCATAAGGTTCATACGGCTTGGGTAACACTCCTTTTGGCCGCATGAAAGCGCATGAACCCTGCTTTTGATGACATTTTGTCTGCTCAAGTCTCACGTCTTATCTTTTTGTCAAAGTGTCAGAGCTGTCATTTTTGTCAATTTTGACAGGACTTATCAGCTTTATCAGACGAACTGATCAACTTGGCCGCATATCTTTCTTCTGCGGCTTGAATCAGTCTGGTTGTCGACGGGCCGTATAGGGTGTCCAATCTGTCATGCGGCTCTCCTTTATGCGGACCTGTTTGGCCCAAAGTACATATGCGGCAAATTGTGATCCGCATGAAACCCATATTTTCTATGCTTCTACAGGATTCAGGCAAGTGCACATTCTGATTGTTTTCGATTCATATTTGTTTTCATTTCATGTTTGTACACATGCTCTCTTGCTTGATGACACGTTGTCACACGAATTAGTATCATGGATTTGTTTATACTTCTTGACTATCATTTACATGGTTACCATCCTTACGACTTGATTCCATGAGTACTAGCTGGGCGGAGAAATCTCTTAGTAAATATGTGAACTACCCATTCCATCCCCAAAATGTCTATTCTTGATTGACAGCAGCTGCACGCGACACGTGCAGGGTGCCAGATTTACCCCCTAGCCGTTCACACGTCGAAATTGATATTTCAACACACGTAGATAGTTCTTATTCCAGTTATTTCATCTTGGTTTTCACCACTTGCTATGACATCCTAGTTACATATTTTTCTCCAGTTGATATCTTGTAGTAGAGTTTCGTATTTGCTTTCTAGATATGCCATGACATAAGTTACTTTCCAGTTTTATTTCATATATGTTATTTTTATGTCTTGTGAATTCTATTGTGTTTTCGTATTGTCGTTGGTTTGTGTACTTGTTCCATTTCTGACAGAAAACTAATATTTTTCCGGTTAGCTGTGGCTTCTCTTTGCATGGGGAGATACGGGGGTATTAGCAGGTAGAAACCTAGAGATTAGATTGCTGTGTTGTAGTCATTTCAAATATGTAAGAACATAGTATTTTCTTTAAATATAATTCTTGTAAATGTTGTAATCTATTAGAAATGTGAATGATGAAATAAGTTTATTTTGAACATTTATTTATTGCGGGCTTGACATCGTTCTACCATCGACTCTATGGCATAGGCTGGCTTGGACACGCACTCGTAACCCAAAAAGCGGGTGCGGGTCGTGACAAGTTTTTGTGGTGGCTCATGCACGTCAGTTTTTGTAAAAGATTACGAACTCGTGGTAGTACGATATTAGTTGTACTATTGCGAGCCTGCGACTAAGAAATGCTCATTCACATTAGGATTGAATTGATTTAGGAGAATAACTAAGACTAGGCGTCCCTTATTTGATTTGACTGTTCGGTAGTTAAGATTGCTTAATAGGTCATGTGATTTAGCCAATGATTTACTGAAGTCTCGGCATGGATAAATCGAGGAATTTTTCTAAGAGAATATGTTATTTTGTTTTGACATATTGGTAGGATCCAAGGTGGGTTGGATATACATTTGGTAAGTTAGGCATTCATATAATTCAATTCCTAATTTTGATCATTTGTATCATTTTATCTTCTGCCTTCTCTAAACCTTATTTTACTTTTAAAACTATTTTGCGATCGTTTTATTTTCTATTCCTAATCTTGGTTCAATTATCTATATATTAATTTAAGTCGTCTTCGTTCATTTTGCGATCGTTTTATTTTCAAAAATGATACTTTATTCACGGACATATACTTACATTTTCTTATTATGATTGACTTATTTGAATTTATAGAAGTTCCTTGAAATTCTTATGGATATAGTTGAAATAATTTTCGATGACTTACAATAGTAAGACAGATGCACACTGTCCTCATTTATTTGAATTATGGAGATTGCGGGTTTATTGCAGTCAGAAGCGCACTGGCATGGCATGATCCCTAAGTTGAAATAATTTCAAGTATGCGTAGGTTTTGTCAAATATTACTAAAACTATATCCTAGATGTATTATTGATCTTTTGATTTATATGTCAATATTGGGTAGAGTTGGTAGAGTGTTCGATAACATATTATACTTGAGTCATGAAACCAAGGGTTCACGGCAGCCAGATGTACACTAGCGAGGCATGGATTCTCGGTTAAATGACTTCGGATATACTTATGATTTTCGAATATCCTAGAGGCTATATCTTTTATTGGCATATGACTATTAATTTTTCTAAATTGATTTGATGTCTTACTTATTGTACCACCTTCACAACAATTGGTAGTTCTCTCTTTCTATCCTATTTTTGATTCTATCCTTAACCAAGCCTAGATTTTGACTAACCCTTTTGACTATAATTTGTGGATAATATTTTTAGTCATGCCTAATCGTAACCTTTAAAATTTCGAGAATAAAATTTTTCTAAGGTGGGTAGATTTGTAAGCCCACTTTCCAATTTTTGTATTATGATTAACTTTTATGGTCATTAGGATTTGAAGCTAAGCTTATAAGAGAGCTATGATCATATTATGGTCATTTGGCCCTTATACGGTTTATATAAGCATTATTTAATTATTTTATAGCTTATTATAATTTTTAGAGATTTTTAGATTTTTATTTATTAAGATTTAATGTTTTTAACGACTTTCAAGAATTTACAATAGGTTTATTTGAGACTATTTTGAAACCCAGTATTTTATGTAGGCTCTAGTAGCTTATAAATATTTTCTATAATTTTATAGAATTTTTCTGCAATTTGTGTTTTCCATAAATAAATTCACTTTATTTATTTTGTATCTGAGAAAATTACAACTGTAGGAATCTAATCTAGAAGACGATTACTTTATCCCTTGGACGATGCGATGAAGAAGACTCGAACTTTGAAGAACTTGGACAGCAACTAGGCAATCTCTCTGTTCTCTCTGAAATTGACTGTAGTGTCTGATGAAGATGAAGAAACTCTCTTTTATAGAGTTCAAGATAACTGTCCTTAAGCATACGCTCAGGTAGTTACTTGACGTGTGCATAATTGCAGGGACGCGTGGCAAATTCTTATGGAGACACATTAGCGTGCGGTTGAAAGTAGTAGAGCATATTCAGGAGATATTGATGGCATGAATGCCACGTTGCATAACTTCTGAAGAAGTGGATAACTGAGTACAGGACACGTGAGAACGTGTGTTAACTGCTCGTTGAAAATCATTCTGGACATAACTGCTGTGATACGCTGCCTTAAAAGAAGAGTCATACGCTAGCTTTGAAGGCACATGTCTTGCATACGCTTACTTGGACAGCGTAGAACCATATAAAGCTGATACGCTCACATTATTGACAGGGAGTCGTATGGAAACTATACGCTCACTTGTCAAGGAGTCGTATGGAATCCATACGCTCACTTGGTTGAGAAGGAGTCATATGAGATCCATACGCTCACTTAGTTGAAAGAAGTCGTATGAGATCCATACGCTCACTTAGTTGGAAGAAGTCGTATGAGATCCATACGCTCACTTAGTTGGAAGGAGTCGTATAAGAAATAAGTAGACACGTGGCATGTTTGAATAAGTAGACACGTGGCCATCATCAATCTTCTTTGATACGCCATATCTTCCAATAACTGACAAAATCTTCTCGAGCGTCGTGACTGCGGATATGATGGCTGACAGACTGTCAAAACTGACAGTAATGATGGCTTTTACATTTATGAGAAATGCTTAGCTGTCCTCGTAAAAGACAAAACCGACTCTTCGAAAACATATACGACGGCTAGTCTCCATTAGACATCTGTCTTTGTACGAAAGACGAAGTGTCAGATTCATCCTTTATTAAATATATGCTGTACTGTCATCTCAGAAAATAATAAAATATTCACTGAGCGTACGGCCTTTGGATGAGCGTATGGCCTTGACTGAGCGTATGGCCTTGAGCGTATGACTTGGACTGAGCGTATGGCTTTGAGCGTATGACTTGGACTGAGCGTTATGTCAGCGTGTCATAATTTTCACACCCTACAAGACCCCCTTCAAAGTTTTCGAACTTTATGAATTTCAAAAGTTCGAAATTACTTTAAAATTTTAAAGTGAGAATAAGTCCTGACACGCTGGCATGAGTTTGTTATCTTCCTCAATATCAGTGCAAATCTTTAGGGATTTTGTTTAAAGAATATCCGCCGTTTGAACTACTTTCTTTCTTCTATAAATAGGTCTTCCAAAACCTATTTTATTTCTTTACCTGAGCTTTTGCCTTCGAGAGAGAAAAAAGCTTTCAGAAACTCAAGATCTTTCTTCTTCTTCTTCGTCTTCAACTCCATCTCCATTAATGGCACCCAAGATTGATGCTGCTGCGAAAGGAAAGGGGAAAGCCCCTGAAGAGTCATCCCATCCTGCCGTCGATACTGCCACTACCAAGAAGACGGCCAGTCAGCGTGTTTCACGCAGTGAACGACCATTGAAACCTCTTTATGGTGAGGACAAAGATGATGAACAAATAACTATTCCCTTTTTAGGGCTCTGGTTAGAACAAAACTCAGAAAACGTATCCCTCTTTAGGGTCAATACGTCAGCAAATACGCTTCCCTCTTTAGGGTTTAGCCGTATTCCATGTTTTTCGTTTTTACGAAAAATATGTTTGGAGCGTATATCTGTAAGATACGCGTATTTTTGATAGAGATATCAAAATACACTATCTTTTAAAAGAATATGCTATGGCAATTTGTCTCATTGAGATACGCTAACTCCTGTGTTTGCGTAAACTTTTGATGATCATCTTGTCAACCATACGCTGATATGCTTAAACTGATCATAAACTGAACTTTAAAAACCATTCACTTAAGATAAAATCTGTTATACGCTTAAAGAAAACTAAGCGTATACTGAACCTTGAGTCAACCATACGCTTAAGGAAAACCGAGCGTATGCTGAACCTTGAATCTGCCATACACTTAAAGAAAATTGAGCGTATGCTGAGCTTTGAGTCTGCCATACGCTTAGTAAAAACTGAGCGTAAGTTGAGCTATACGCTTAGTAAAACTGAGCGTATGTTGAGCTGTACGCTTAGTAAAAACTGAGCGTATGTTTAGCTGTACGCTTAGTAAAAACTGAGCGTATGTTTAAACTTTATCATCTCTTGACATTGAAGATTTCTAATACTTTATTCTTCATTTACAGTGGATATTCTGGCTCAGGAAGAAGAATTTGAAGGAAGTATGGGAAATAATTATAGAAGTGATTTATCACATGTTCGTTTTCCCCAATTTGACGGACCTTCCACAAGAATAGCTCTGTTGACCAATCAGGAAGATGATACTTTGCTGAACCTGATGAGTGGACTGCCGTTACAGAGTGTAGATGGTGTTGCCCATTTGAAGCCAGCATTCCTTTTTGGAGATGCTATTGATATGAACTCCCAACCTGCTCTGGACAATGTATCATACAGTTACTATAGGGATGGTGATGTAAATCAGCCTATGTATTTGACTGGTTTGACAAAGAGTATCAACATAGCCCGTTTATTCCATTCGGGCCAGCAAAGACAGATGAAGTGGGATATTACTCCATTTCGACAAGCTAAGGCTGGGTGGATTGGATATCGTCAAGGAAGGTTCCGCAGTGGTACTGAACCACATGTCACATCTCTGCGAGGACTGTTACCTGCCACCATCCCTCCTGAGGACTCGGCACTGCTGAAGCCAGTCAGAGTCCCAATTTTTGCCAACGAATTTGCTCAATTAAAGAATGCCATCTACCCAAAACAGTCAATGAGGCTGACTGGTCTAGTAAATCCAGAGAACACTAGATGGACTGCTCTAGTGAGATGGATTTTGCAGAACTTCGGTGCACAGTTGAAGGCGATAGGTTTATATGATGCCATTAAGTGTACTGCTTATGGTTTCAAACCGAATCCGGATCTGTTTTTGGCATTAGCGGAGAGATATAACTATCGGACCGGCACCTTCATGACCCCAAAGGGCGAGATGGGATTTGCCCTTCATGAAATGGCATATATATCTCAGCTACCAACGGCAGATTTGCCATATGAAGAATATATCCCTTTTGTTGACGAAATGAATAAGATTTCTGCAGTCAACCCATTAATTCTTTATGTATTTGAAGAATTAATGTGTCATTACAGCATCTGTAAAGCTTTTTATAAGGGACAAGGTGGAGAGGGGGACTCCAATTGTTATTCTTCGAAGTGGATGGCTTATTTGTTTCAAGGCCGCACTGACGAAGTCCAAAAGAAGAAAAAGACCGAGCAGTATGTCGGTAAATTCAAGCCCTTGAGTCAAGCCGAGATTAACAGATTAATCCGGGAGACTAATCATGATGACATTGTCGTCGAAGAAGACATCGACAGCTACAAGGCTGGTGATAGGTTAGAAACCTATATTAAACAGGGTGGCCGAGAATTGTCCGTTGAAGGTCATCTAGCCGGTTTCATATCTCTTTGGCTGATGAAATTCGTAGTTCCTGGCACCTGTTCGGCAGACAGGATGCACAGAGGAGTCGTCTTCGCAGCAGTCCGGCTGGTTTTTGGGTATAAGATGGATCTATTAACGGCAATGACCTGCCATCTGAATGCCGGATTAAGGGCATACACAGATAGGATATTCGAATTGGCACGGAAGAGCCTGACGTCCTTTCCTCGGGTAGAAATGCCCTTTACATACTTGTTTGGATGGCTGCTTCTTCATTTTGAATCTCTGATGAGTGCTGGGATGGCTAGGCCAGATGACACTTTCCTTGAAAGGTACAAGCATATACCGAAATGGAGATATGATACTTTAACCGATTGTAGAACCATCTTGAACAGGGGGGAACTATGGAGCTTCACCTGTGTTCCTCCCCCTATTGGTTATGAGACCATGCCCGGGAGATTGATTGACGGCGTTGGTGCTAATGAGTTGGATGATGTCCAACATGGATGGCTAAAGAGAATCAGGCCATCTCATTTAATTTGCCGCCGTGACAACATCACATATCTAGAGCCATATCTTTCGAGCAGATTTGCTCGTCAATTTGGTTACGATCAGTTGCATGTGGGCAATGCAACGACGTGTTTTGCTCATCAAGGCGGGTTGGTTGATAGTGCCAGAGCTTGGCTATATTACATTGCCAAAGGTACAGGGGCTACCTTTTCTATGCCAGATCCGGTCAACTATCGAAGAGGAGCTAAGATATTGGCGTCCTATGCCAGATTTTATGTATCAGCTAATACCTTTGATGAAAAATTTAGCATCTTAGGTAAAAGCTTTATTCATGTTGAAAAGAAATCAACCAAATCCGTCTTGCCTAGGGATTGTCATGACAAAGAAGATCCTCTGGCCACCGATGAAGTTGATGATGATGTTTTGGAAACTTTCTTCTCTGATGACCTTCATCAACCATTGCATGTGCCTATCGGGAGTGCTAAAGAAAGTATATCTATTGACAATATCCCGAAGAGGAAGAGGAGTAAAGGTGCTGCGGGTCCTACCGCAAAAAAAGCTACTCGAGCAGAAACTCGAAGTCGCGGAGGAATTACTATTCCCGAGAATTCTCCTGTTTCTGAACGAGCCAGAGATGTTGATAAGCAGGTAGTGATCCAATAGACAATTATCCTACTGTTCCTTTAACCAGAAGAATAGGAAGGAAAGTAATAGTTTCAAAAACTAAATCCGTAATTTGTCTGGATGCAGAGAGTCCCACCGATCGTGCTATGCGATTGGCTGCAGAAAAGCAAGCTGCTTTTGATTTCTCTGTAAAGACAGAAGAAGAAGAGATTCCTGAAACTGCTGGGTCTTCTAGGCCTTCTGATATAGGCTCAGTTCCACCAATGGCCGATGATGCGCAGGAAATTAGTCAACCTGCGGTAGAGGCCGAGCATCGGACTGAAACGGCTAATGACTTACTGATTTCGGGAGAATCAGTGAAGGAAGCCACTCCTCTCAATCCAATTGTTGAAGCTTCAGAGAGCGAACAAGTTGATTATGAACCGTCGTCGCATTCGTCTGGAGAAGAAGACATGGAGATAGACGATGAATCACCGTCTAAAACACCAATCGATGCACTGAAGACCATTGGTCAACACTCAGGGTTGACACCAGAGCCGGAGAGGCATCTGGAAATTAAAGTTCAAATTCCGAGTACTTTTAGAGCGGGAAGCAGTGAAATAAATCCCGTGTCAGAAAGTACCCTGAACAGACTAAAAGCCGGATTGAATGATCCGAAGGAGACTGAATATGAACAAACTCCAGGTAATATTTTATTCATCAAAGTTTTGTCTTGTCTCTGATTTATTTATCTTTTGGTTTTGATCATGCTTCTTTTATTTCAACAGCTGTAGGAACTGCACCGGCAATGAGTTCTACTCAAGCCCCACTTGTTCAAACTGAAGTGGGTGAGGGGAGTTCCCATCTGCCGAGTTCTCCAAAGGCACTAACTTCAGCTCCAAGAATAGAAGCTCCTCCTGCTCCTTCCCCTATTATTGCAGCGACTCCCAGTTTTGACACAGGGATAGCAAAAGTCATGGGGATGTATTCAGATATTATTTATACATATCTGGATACATATTCGAGGCGACTCATGAAAGATGAGACTATGCCCTTTTCGAGTCTTCGAGAAGCGACTAGTTTCCCACGTTCAGCCTTGAGACAATCTGGTTATAAGGCTCAATGTGTCTTCTTTGAACATCTCCTGAATGATTTAGAAGCCAACATCCAAAAATACTGGAAGACTAAAAAGGAGGATATTGAGTCTCTGACTGCAGCTGAAATTTCTCAATTGGAGAATGAAGCTCAAGCTCAGCATATTGCTCTGACAGAATTCCTCGCTCAATCTTCTAAAGAGTTAATGGCAAAAGACGAAGAAATAATAAGTACTCGTCAGAATATGGAGCGCTTAGAGAAGGATGAAGCGTCAAGAGCTGAGGAGCTTAGAAAATTGAGGGAAGAGCTAGCTCGTATTCAGGAGCAAATTGCCTCTGTGGAGAAAGAACAATCAAAGATTGCTGCTGATCGTCAATCTGAAGCTGAACGCTGTCAAATTTTACAGCAAGAGCGAGAATTAATGCAAATCAATCAGATTGAAGAAACCAATCGCCGTAGTTCTATTATTGTGGAATATGACCAACGGAGGATTGGAATTGAAACATCAGAGCGAATCAAGAAAGCTCATGATGAGAAGATGAATAATGTAATCGTTCGTATTCAGGAGATCATTACACCTCCTAAATAATTCTTTTACATTTTTCATGTATTGAAATTTTTTTTGAAATCCAATTGTAAGCAATGTTTTGATTCTGATTAAAGAAATGAACATCTTGGCTTGATTTCAATTCTGTGGATGACACTTTTGTAGAAAATATGTTCAGAGGTAAATAATACATGACATATTTCAATAGAATAGAATATACAAATAAACTTTGCAACTCTATCATGATATTAAACCAAAGATTTTTTTTTAGTTTAATACTGATTAGAGAAAACAGAATTCAGATATAAAGATATCTTTGAATTATATTTTCCATGATCTTTGGACTCGGAAATCAAAAGACGAGATATCATTTTCCTAAAATAGAAAATATGACACATACTGAGATAGAAAATTCAGAGGTAATATGGACATGATTTTCTATACAAGATCTTTATTAAAACCACTGGGGATCTAATAAAACAAAATATCAAATTCTCTGGGAAGATGATACATGGTGGAATATCAGTTTCCTCTGGGGATAACGATATCGAAATAACTTTTGTAGAGAAGAATTTTATATTTGCTAGGGAATGGGAATGATGAAAATATTATACATAATATTTCTTTAAGAATTTGCCATTGATAGGCATCATCATGACTTTCCCATCCATAGAGGCAAGCTGGTATGCTCCGTTAGAGAAGACTTTGTTTACTACGAATGGGCCTTCCCATTTCGCATCAAATTTGCCTTTGCTCATATGTGTCATGGTCATGGGACGTCTGACAGTAAGGACCAGTTCTTCCTTCTGATATGCTCTGACTTTGACTTTCCGGTTAAAAGCTTTTGAAATTCTGGCTTGATAAAGCTCGATATTTTGTTGAGCATACAATCGTTTTTCATCTAGAGCTTCCAATTCTTGAAGTCGAAGACGATCATTGTTTTCTGTTGTAAGTTCATTGGAGATCGCAATTCTCAGAGAAGGAATTTGGATCTCGAGAGGAAGAACAGCTTCACACCCATATACTAAAGAGAAAGGTGTACATCCGGTCGCATTGCGAACTGTGGTGCGGTAGGCCCATAAACATTCACCAAGCTTCTCGCTCCAGTTGCGTTTGTTGGAAGAAACGAACTTTTTCAAGAGTTTGATGATTGTTTTATTGAAAGCTTCTGCCAATCCATTAGCTGCTGGATTATATGCTGTAGAAGCTAAATTATTAATCCGATGATCGTCGCAGAATCGAGTAAATTTCTGACTGACGAACTGCGGTCCGTTATCATGGATAATATGCCGAGGAACACCAAATCGATAGATGACATGATGTTTGACGAAGTTGATAACACTAGAAGTTTTAACTTCAGATAACGGGATTGCTTCAGCCCATTTGGAAAAGTAATCGGTTATTGCTAAAATAAACCGATGTCCTCTTGATGATGGTGGGTTGATGGGACCAATGACGTCCATGCCCCAAGCTTCAAAGGGCCATGATGCCGCTGTTGGGTGTAAGAACTCTGACGGTTGATGAATAAAGTCTGCATGAATTTGACAGACTTTACATTTTCGAGCATATTGAATAGCGTCAGCCACCATCGTGGGCCAATAATAACCCATACGTCGGATACGCTCTTGAAGTTTAGGACCTGGTTGATGAGCTCCGCAAACACCATCATATGCTTCACGGATTATCTGTTGTGTTTCTTTACCAGCAATGCATCGGAGGAGAAGACCGTTGTAAGACCGACGAAATAATGTTTTCATCGTATGATTATAATAGAATCTGAGAGATCGACGTCGAATAGACGCTGCTTCACTCGGATTTTCAGGAAGTATATCATACAAAACAAAATCTAGAAACGGGCGTCTCCAGTCTTCAATTATGGCTTCTGTTTCATTAGAAAAGACATATTCCATAGTAGAATCGGAAGAAGACGAGGATATTTTGTCAAACTTTAATCCAGCATCAAGGTTGAAAGAATCTTCGTCTGGTTTATAGGAAAAAGCCAAAGCCAAATTATTCTCAACACAGAATAGTTCTCGGTTATAAACCACTATCACTTGCTGACGTCTGATTGGTATAGCTAATACAGCAGCAAGATTAGCTAAAGCATCAGCTTCTGCATTATAGGCTCGTCGAACATGTTCAATAAAGAAACCTTCAAAAGATAAGGCTATAGAGAGTGCTGCTTGATGATAAGGTATCAAATCCTGATGACGAACTTCATACGTTCCTCTGATCTGATTGACAATAAGCTTGGAGTCTCCAAAAACTTCCAAATATTAAATATCTAGATGTTTAGCAAGTTGAAGACCAATGAGTAATGCATTGTATTCGGCTACATTGTTTGAACATGATTGATCTAGAGAATAAGCCCTCTGGATAGTTAGTCCTTCTGGGGATACAAGAACAATCCCAACTCCAGCGACAATATCGCCATTAGGACCTATTCTAGATGCTCCATCAAAGAATAGACGCCAGGTAGGAACTTCTTCAGAAATCAGATTTGAATCCAAGACTTCATCAGGAATCTCATCATATAATTTAGAATCTTCTAGAATTGCATGAGCAGCCAGAAAATCAGCAAGAGCCTGTCCTTTAACTGACTTCTGAGGAATATAATGCATATCGTATTGAGCTAACAAGATTCCCTAATTAGCTAGTCTGGAGTTGAGAATACCAGGTTTCTTCATCATAATCCTGATAGGATTCACTCTGGAAATGACGTGAATCGTTTGACCAATAATATAATGTCGCATTTTCTGAACAGCAAACATTAATGCTAAGCATTCTTTCTCGATTGGAGAATAACGCGGTTCAGCACCCGTCATTGTGCGACTGAGATAATAAATAGCCTGTTTATGGCCATCTTTATTTTTCTGGACAAGTAATGCACCAAGAGAATGATCCATGGCTCGAACATATAGAAGGAATGGTATCCCCGAGACGGGAGGTACCAAAACTGGAGGGTTCATGAGATACTGTTTAATATCGTCAAATGCTTTTTGACATTCTTTGTTCCATACGAAAGATACACCTTTCTTCAGAAGTTTGTTGAATGGTCTGCAGCGTCCTGATAAGTTAGAAATGAATCTCCTGATATAAGCAATTCTTCCTTGAAATCCTCGTAGCTCTTTTAAGGTGCGTGGAGGACGCATCTCTTGAATGGCTTTGATCTTCTCGGGATCCACGTGTATACCTTTAGCGGTAATGACGAAGCCGAGAAATTTACCACTAGAGACGCCCAGGAAGGACTTAGTAGGGTTCATTTTAAGTTGATGCTGACGCATTAAATCAAAGATAGTCTTCAAATCTTGGATATGATCCTCCTTTCGTCGACTTTTGACCGCAATATCATCAACATAGCATTCGACTATTTTTCGGAGATGTTCGCGAAATATAGTGCTCATTGCTCGCTGATATGTTGCTCCTGCATTCTTGAGACCAAACGGCATCACTGTATAACAGTATGTACCGATCGGCGTTCTGAAGAAAGTGTGTTTTTCATCATCTGGAAACATTTTGATCTGGTTGTATCCCGAATACCCATCCATAAATGACATTCGTTCGAAACCACATGTGTTATCGATCATGACATCAGTAATTGGAAGAGAAAACTCGTCTTTAGGACAAGCCGCATTGAGATCACGAAAATCTATACAGACCCGGATCTTGCCAGTCTTTTTAAGGACAGGAACGATGTTAGCCAACCATTCAGGATGTTGTTCCTCTCGAATAAATCCAGAAGCCATAAGCTTATTGACTTCAGCTTCAATTGCATCTATGATGTCTGAACGAAATCGTCGCTATTGTTGTTTGACCGGTTTAGCATTTGGCATGATATTGAGTTTGTGCATTGCAATCTTCGGATCTAGTCCTAGCATATCTTCGTAACTCCAGGCAAAGACATCGATATAATCACGAATAAGCTTGATCATGTCTTGTTTATCCGTTTCTGAAAGACTTTCACTGATGAATATTGGTTTAGGAGAACCTTCTTCACCAACATCAATTTGGATCAGTTTATCTTCGGTAGGAGGTTCCCTCTACTCGAACCTGAATTCCCATTGATTATCTAATCTTTGAGCCCATTGTTCCAATTCGGGTGATATTTCAAAATCATCCTCATCTTCATCATTTTCCTGCGGGCCATCAACGGAGACCATATTGATGGATAGAATAGAACGATGGATATCGCCAATACTTGTGTCAGAATCCCAAGAGAGGGAATCAGAAGACTCAGATCGTTCGTCTTCATCGGATTTTGAATCTTCATGGACTATGTTGATAAAGGAAGTAGGAGTAATGTAACCTAAACCACATTTTGTCCTTCCGTATTTTAATGGAGGAATTCGAACAGGCATTCTTCTTCCTTTTCCATTATTGAGACTGGTTCTAAAGTCATAACCCATATCCTTAATGATATTTTTGGATTGTTGACTGTAGCGACGCAGTTGTAACCTTCCAGTATCGTCGTTTATATCATCTTCTTCCAAGTTAGGAGGATTCTGGGGTCCTTTATAAAAGAAGATTGGATTTTCTCCCTTCTTTTTAGCAGGGACCACGAAGTATGATTTTTGTATGGATTCCAATGATACGTCTGTATGAAGAGTTTGAACAACCCCTATAGTTAGTGACTCTAAGCTATCTAGCAATTGTAAATAACTTTGTACATGATCACAGACATCAATATACTGCAAAGGAGATGCTTCATTAATATTAGATACTGTATTTACAACAGAAGGCTGAGCCTTATCAGACTTAGTCAAATTAATGACAAAAGGGGGAGAGAAAGAGCGATCAGAAGTTTTGTTTTGATTAAGATCGATAACAAAAGGCTCAGAAGAGGTGAGCTCCCTTGAAGAAGATCGTGGATAAGTAGTACGTCCACTGACTGGAATGACTAGAGTATCTGGTCTAGCCTGAGAAGATGGAGGGGGAGTGGTACGTCCACTGACAGGAATTATTAGTGAACCTTGTGGAGCTTGGGCAGATGATGAAGTAGTACGTCCACTGACAGGAATTATCAATGAGCCTTGTGGAGCCTGGGCAGGTGATGGAGTAGTACGTCCACTGACAGGAATTATCATTGAGCCTTCTTCAGATGATTTAACAGACTGCGGAGGAGTGATACGCCCTTTTACAGGAATAACAAAAGTGCCAACTTTTGCTATCTCATCATCATTATCCATAGCTTGCAAGACTTTTGAGTATTCATCTTTGTACATGCGAGCGTCATTGAAGTAAGCTTCAACTCCTTTGAATGGAAAGAGATCTGCAACCTCCTTTTGAACTTCTCCATTATCATCAACATATTTGAAATACTGATGAAGAGTCGAAGGAACGACATTATGTTCATGCAAGAATGGTCTCCCCAACAGAGCATTGTATGAGCAACCATGATTGTCGATGATGTAAAAAGTAACTTTAGTGCGAAGATCGCCTATTTGAAATTTGAGGCGAATCTTGCCCAAAGGCTCACTTTTTCCTTGATTAAATCCCAAGATGGTAGTGATAGTGCTGGAAAGGCTATGTACAGGTATCTTCAGTGCGTCTAGCATAGCTTTTGGCATAATACTGAGAGCAGATCCTGGATCAATCAGGAGACGATCAACCTTCATAGAATCAATATATCTTGTATGATATAAAGGACGGTCATGTCGATTATCCTCTTGCAGCATATCGTCCTGCGTAAAGGTAATGTTTGGAATAAATTCCAATACATTATGGCAATGAGAAACAGATTCTGTTTCCAACTTCTTGAGAAGAGTTAGGCAGGTTTCTGCTTGCAGTAGTGCTTCACTTAGAGTTTCTCGAGTCTCTTTAGAGAGGCGTAAGAGTTCGAAGATTGATAATTTAGCTGGGGTATTGGCTAGTTGAGCCAATATATCAAAATTATAAGGCTTTTCAAGTCCTGTAGGAGATGACTTCTTCAATGGTTTGTCGAAGCGGACTTGTTGTTTGCCTTTGTCAGCTGCTGTTGGTTTAGAAGGAACTGTCTCAACAGGAACATTCAAAGGTTCTTCTGTAGAGACTGGTATTGAAGCTGTAACTGGAGGGACGTCAGAAGTTTCTTCAGGAATTTCAGCATAATCTTTCAGATATATTTTTTCTGACCGAGTTCCAGCATGAACTTCAACTTCAGATTCTGGTTCAGGGTCTATGGAGACCATGTTGCAATTCTTTATCTTGCTCTTGGTTCTTTTATGTTTGATGAGAGCTTCATTCCAGAAACCAAGGCCAATACGAGATTGATTATGTCTCATAGTGATGGCCAAAGGTGCTCGGAGTCCCTTGCCTGAGTTCAAACCAGGAGCAGTGGTTAGATCATAACCCATCTTCACCATCAATTCACGAGATTATAAACTATATAGATGAAAAGCAGGCTTGTACCTATCTTCAAATTGAGGTACAGATTTTATCTCCGTAGGGAGTGAATTTCCTGCTGAGATGAAAGTAGAGGTTAGATAAAAATCGGGTGTGAAACTAGAAGTCACATTGCATGACATAGTCTTCCCGAGCTTCTTTTTAGATGATGGAGTCTTCCGAGGAGAAGAGGAAGACGTTTCAAACTCCGTCATTAAATCCGGGTAACTCCACATGATCTCTCCCTTCTTAGTTATGACAGGAACAAGTCCGTCATTCTGTGCTGGTGGGATGTTTACAACTTCGAGAGTTGCTTTGGGGATAGGAACAATCCTACTTTCCACCATTAAAGGAGGGAAGTCACCGAACTGTATTGAAATTACATTTGCTGTGACTGTCTTGTCTTTGGGTGTCAGTGTCACAGCTCCTGATTTAATCATCTCTTGAATCTTCCCTTTTAATACATAGCAAGACCGGATTGTATGACCCAACATTCTATGATATGGACAGTATTTTGGATGATCTGTCTTATTGGCTTCATCAGGCTTTTTAATTTCTGGCAATTGAATCTTATTACCTTTGAGCAAGCATTCAAAGATACCCTGAACATCATCATCGTCGAAAGAATATTCTTCCTTCGGCCGAGGAGGTTTCTGTTGTTGATTTGTTGGAGCTGGAGTAGCTTGGGTAGTCTTTACCTCTTGACTACTGCTTTGGAGATTGACTTCAAGAGCTTCTTTCCCTTTGCGATTATTGGGTCGAGTACTATTGCTAGTACTCTGATTTGATTCCTTGGAAGCCATTTGTACCCCCAGACCCTTGAAGGTCTCAACACTGACCTCGGCAGCTTTGGCACTGACAATGAAAGAAGGCCAATCTTGGAACTGAGTGGACCCTGTCCACATGCTGATAATTGGTAAGAGATTCGACTTGCAAGTGTCGATGGTAACAGTATCGGGAGTTCCGAAAGACATTTTGAGGGCTTCTCTTCTGAATCTTTCAATGAAGTCCTCGGTGGTTTCATTATTTTTCTGTTTAATTCTTATGAGGGCTGACATGGTCATGTCGTTAAGCCCTTCATAGAATCGTTCAAGAAATATTTGCTTAAAACCGGCAAATGAGGTAATGCACCCATAAGGGAGACTTCTATACCATTCATAAGCCGTTCCTTTGAGACATCCAACGAACACCCGAGTAAGGAGGGCATCACTTGGTTGCAGTTGATCAGTCATTACTTCAAAATGATTAATGAACTGACTTGGGGAGGTTGTCCCATCAAAGAAAGAGATGGTCGGAGGTTTGTATTTTGGTGGATACGATACCTGCTTCCATTCTATCGGGTAAGGTTGCTTGATACCTAACCTTTGCAAACCATCCTTCTGTTTGAATGTCTCGAATTGAGTTCGGAGATTCCTTAACTCTTCAGAAACAATTCCAGAAGATTGGGGAGTTGTAACTTGTTGAGTGTAATTGGGAGGAGGGACTGCAGCATATGTACCAGCCCCAGCTCCAGACTGACTTGGAGTGGGTTGTACAGGAACATTAGATTGTACCCCCGAAATAGTAGAGGGTTCCGGGTTTGGAACAACAGGAGTATTTAATATAACTGGAGGAGCTGTCTATTGGACTTGCTGAGTTTGATGCTGAGCTTGCATAAGAGTGTGCATAGCATTCAATGTATCTGCCATAGCTCGCAACTGTTGTTCTAAGGAAGAAATCCTTTGTTCATGAGCTTCGGTGCTAGTCGAAGGTTCATGATTGCCCTCTGCCATGTAAGTGGTAATCATTCGAGGAATAGATGATGAAACAGTCTGTTCTGAATCATCACTGTGTGAAACAGTATCTTTCCCGGGGCTATTTACGGGAGTCAATACTGGAAAGTTAGATTCTCCAAGGAAGTCTTCTGTGATCTCCGGATTACCACTTGGATGAGAAGAAGAAGAGGCTCTGGCCAAGGCTCCGGTCCTGGATCGGGTGCCGAGATAAACACCATCTTCAGAGTCTGATATAGCATCAGACCGTATGCTACCTCCAATATTTCTGGAGGTCATATTGACATAAGCATAAAGAGGTTCATCTTCATCCAACATTGGTTCATATTGAATCCGTTCGAAAACAGATTGTCTTTTTGGTGAACAACAACAATGAATTACAACTCGAGGTTGGAAGTTACAACCATGCTTTTCATGACAAATATGAGCAATATCATAGCCTGACGGAGTGTCAATTCTCCGTTTATTTTACAAATACTCCCGGAGATCTGTAGGAACAGATTGGGAAGTACTTGAAGATCGTTTCTGTGTAGAAACTTGTCTTTTGTTCTTCTGTCTTCTTGGTTCCTGAGTGTATAAAGACTGATTAATTTGAGCCACATAGTTCTTGGCATATTCTACATCAGGGTCTAATATACTTGTCTCAGTGGAACCGAGACGATTCTGATTAAGCTTGTTACGAAGATCCGTAGGAGATCTGACTTTGATATCAGTCTTGGATACTTGTAATTTGCCTTTCTCAGACCGAGAAATTTTGAGAGAAGGTAATAATCAGAATCGGTAATAATCCATCTTTGGAGGAATTACCCAAAAGGCGTTTTCCATTGTTTGATCTAGTAAGAGTACTAGTCAAATTAACTCCAGAGGTAAAGACCTTAGGAGTAGAGGAGTTGACTAGGAGTCGGTAGTAATCCATTGTTTTCCATTGTTTTCCATTGTTCGATTCTGAGTATTATTCCGACTAGGAGTCGGTAATAATCCATCTTTGGAGGAATTAGCCAAAAGGCGTTTTCCATTGTTTGAGGAGTTGACTAAAGAGTCTTTCTCCTTGGTTGGCACAAGATGTGCAAGTTGAGGAGGAATCATTTGTATGTTCTATGGAAGAGAACCCCCAGCTTGATTTTGAGAAACAGTCAAAGGACTGTATCTGTTAGCATACGCTGACTTCAGTTTGGACTTCTGGTCATACGCTGCCGTTTTATTAGCATACGCTGGCTTTGGCTTAGCGTACGCTGCCTGATGTCGGCTTTTATACGCTGCCTTTGCCGTACGCTGCCCTTTGAATGCCATACGCTCAAAGTCATCAATGGCTAAAGAGCCGACTGCTGTCGTAAGAGTAGAGGGAGAAGGGACTTTGACATGTCCAGAAATAGTTTTTCTTGTACACGTTGACTTGGTTAAAGAACCAACTTTGTCAGCGTGACTAGGAGAAGCCACTGTTGTCGTGTTCAGAGAAGCCGTAGTGTGCTTCATGGAAGTTGAAGACGTGTTCTTGTCAGCATGAGAAGTGACAGAAGCGTCTCGGACTGCTGCAGAAGACTTAGGGACATAGACAGAGCGTCCCTTCTTCTTGGCAGCAGGAAGAGCGGAGGAAGTAGTGCGGCCCTCCTTCGCCTTGAGCATTTCTTCATAAGCCGATTGGTCGAATTGTACAACTATCGTCTTCTTCGTCAAGCCGATCGACGAAGTATCGCATTGAGTTGTTGCTATCTCGTTGGAGGAGACAGCTTTCCCCAGCAGAGTCGCCAATTTGTTTTCCATAAATAAATTCACTTTATTTATTTTGTATCTGAGAAAATTACAACTGTAGGAATCTAATCTAGAAGACGATTACTTTATCCCTTGGACGATGCGATGAAGAAGACTCGAACTTTGAAGAACTTGGACAGTAACTGGGCAATCTCTCTGTTCTCTCTGAAATTGACTGTAGTGTCTGATGAAGATGAAGAAACTCTCTTTTATAGAGTTCAGGATAACTGTCCTTAAGCATACGCTCAGGTAGTTACTTGACGTGTGCATAACTGCAGGGACGCGTGGCAAATTCTGATGGAGACACATTAGTGTGCGGTTGAAAGTAGTGGAGCATATTCAGGAGAGATTGATGGCATGAATGCCACGTTGCATAACTTCTGAAGAAGTGGATAACTGTGTACAGGACACGTGAGAACGTGTGTTAACTGCTCGTTGAAAATCATTCTGGACATAACTGCTGTGATACGCTGCCTTAATAGAAGAGTCATACGCTAGCTTTGAAGGCACATGTCTTGCATACGCTTACTTGGACAGCGTAGAACCATATAAAGCTGATACGCTCATATTATTGACAGGGAGTCGTATGGAAACTATACGCTCACTTGTCAAGGAGTCGTATGGAATCCATACGCTCACTTGGTTGAGAAGGAGTCGTATGAGATCCATACGCTCACTTAGTTGAAAGAAGTCGTATGAGATCCATACGCTCACTTAGTTGGAAGAAGTCGTATGAGATCCATACGCTCACTTAGTTGGAAGGAGTCGTATAAGAAATAAGTAGACACGTGGCATGTTTGAATAAGTAGACACGTGGCCATCATCAATCTTCTTTGATACGCCATATCTTCCAATAACTGACAAAATCTTCTCGAGCGTCGTGACTGCGGATATGATGGCTGACAGACTGTCAAAACTGACAGTAATGATGGCTTTTACATTTATGAGAAATGCTGAGCTGTCCTCGTAAACGAAAAAACCGACTCTTCGAAAACATATACGACGGCTAGTCACCATTGGACAGCTGTCTTTGCACGAAAGACGAAGTGTCAGATTCATCCTTTATTAAATATATGCTGTGCTGTCATCTCAGAAAATAATAAAATATTTACTGAGCGTACGGCCTTTGGATGAGTGTATGGCCTTGCCTGAGCGTATGGCCTTGAGCGTATGACTTGGACTGAGCGTATGGCTTTGAGCGTATGACTTGGACTGAGCGTTATGTCAGCGTGTCATAATTTTCACACCCTACAATTTGTAGATATTTATTTTATTAAGTTTTATATATTTTAAAGGCTTCCAATATTTATTATGAGGCCATTTAAGAATTATATGAGGTAAATTAATTTTATTTATATTCTAGGAGGTTAGAAATATTTTCTGTAATTTTCTACAATTTTTAGGAATTTTCAGGATTTTATTTGAATTTATTTGGCCTTAGAATGATTTTTAAATTATTTTCTGTAATTAATTATCCAGCCATACCCAGTCCGCGCTAACCGAGCCCACCCGTTAGCCATTGCAGTGCCCAGTCAGCAGATGCTGATTGTACCCACCCTATATATATATTTTTTTGCTGAACAGTAAACCCTAATTTAATTCTGGCTGATTTTAAGGAAACTTGTTCCAAGGAGGCCCCCGACTTTCCGAGGCGATTGCGGACAACTCCGACCTCCTTTTTCGTGCTGTTTTTTTGTTTGGATTCGTATTGAGGTATACCTTTCGAATATCTAATTTATTTTTATTATCTCTGAACCTTAATTTCTGTAAAATTCATAGAGTGTCGGTTGTCCGAAACTTGACACGTTTTGGTGTTTTTAAGATTCCGGGAGGACCGGAAATCAAAATCGCGAACGGTTTGAAGTTTCTGAAAGCTAACACATAGATCTATGACATATATTTTTCCCAAAAATTATTTCATTCATCTATTATTTTAGTTATTCTGTTGAACTCAGAATTGATCGATGAATCATCGTTTTGGCCACGATTAGCCATAACGGCGATATCTTTTGACCAAAACGTGAATTTGCGGCACGATTGATTCCAGCGCACTCGTGGTGCTAAAATCTATCAAGGTTCATTTTCAAAATCTAGATTTCATGATGTTTGATTAGATAGTAAACGGTACGCCTCGATTTGCGTGTCATGGTTTCCAAAATTGGAAACATGACTTTTTATGGCCAAACTTCCATGTTTTGATTATATTTAGATTATTATTAGCTTAAATTAGGTTTTTAAGTAATTTATTCTAGAATTAACTATTATTAGATTAGTTAAACCATTAGCCACTTATTCCATGAATTTAGAACTAGAACCTTAGAATTGACTTGTGGTTTTCGTGCATGGTTTGTCTTATGATGTATGTTATAGGCTGAAAGCTTCTAGATTGACAATCCCATCATCCTCGACTTGTGACTATGTGCAAGGATGCAGGCAAGTGCACTTTTTGATTGCTTTCGATTCATAGTAGTTTCTATTTCATGTTTGTACATATGCTCTCTTGCTTGATGACACGTTGTCACACGGATTAGTATCATGGATTTGTTTATACTTCTTGACTGTTATTTACATGGTTACCATGCTTATGACTTGATTCCAATAGTACTAGCTGGGTGGAGAAATATCTTAGTAAACGTGTGAACTAGTCATTCCATTCCAAAATGTCTATTCTTGACTGATAGCAGCTGCACACGACACGTGCAGGGTGCCGGATTTACTCTCTAGCCGTTCACACATCAAAATTGATATTTCAACACACGTAGATAGTTCTTATTCCAGTTATTTCAACTTGATTTTCACCACGTGCCATGACTTCCTAGTTACATATTTTTCTCCAGTTGATATCTTGTAGTAGAGTTACCTATTTGCTTTCTAGACATGCCATGACATCAGTTACTTTCCAGTTTCACTTTAAATATGTTATTTTCATGTTTTATGAATTCTATTATATTTTCACATTGTCGTCGGTTTATGTACTTGTTCCATTCCTGACTGGAAGCCAATATTTTTCAGGTTAGCTGTGGCTTCTCTTACCATGGGGAGATACGGGTGTACTAACAGGCAGAAACCAAGAGATTATATAGTTGTGTAGTCATTTCAAATATGTAAGAATATGGTATTTTTTTAATATGATTCTTGTAAATTTTGTAATATATTAGAAATATGAATGAGCAAATAAGTTTATTTTGAACATTTATTTATTGCGGGCTTGACAACGTTCTACCACCGACTCTACGGCGTAGGCTGGCTTGTACACGCACTCGTAACTGAAAAAGCAGGTACGGGTTGTGACAAGTGCCGTCGCGTGCACCCACGCGCAGCCGCGTGCCACGCCATGCGCCAGCAGCCGCTATCGCTGCTACTGTTACAGGCCCCATGCGACCCCGTTGTCGACGGTCGAAGGAGACCCTGATCTGTCACTCGCCACCACGATGGCGAGCCCCGACCAGTCTTCGACCATGCGCCCAAAGACGAGCGCTGCTTACCTTGCGTGCGTACGCACACACCCGTGAAGGTGCATCGTTAACATCAGCGGCTGCGACATCGCGTCGTTGTCATGTACCACCACGCGACCAGGGAATACCGGAGACCACCCATGCGCCACCTCCGGGCCAGTGGTTGGCTCGCCGTGCCAACAGTGTGACGATTTGAACATTTTTTTTAGAATCCCGACGTGACGTACGATTCTGAATAGTCAGGATGGCGTCTCGGAACAACAACTTTGTGCACATTTTTTGGAAAATCCGACCATTGGATCAACAAACTCTTTTCTTTGTTGCAGTCTTGGTATATACCTCTTCGCTCATCTAAAGTTTCAACCGTTAATTCGATCATTTGATAGATCAAAATCGGCCGCCAAGTTGACCATTTTAATTATGTTATTTTTGGATAGTTTTGTGGAGCCAACTTCATGGACTCGTATCTCCGTCGTTGTATCTCCGTTTAATGCGCAACGGTTCCTATGCACATCAGGTATAACCGTATTCTTGTCCCTCAAGTTTCATTTTATTGTGAGCTCGTTTGATTGGTTGAATCTGACGCCAAAGTTGGCTGTCCGAATTCATAATTTTTAACTTGTAAAATTCTAATTTTGGACCCGGGACTCCGGGTTCAAATTCTAACACCACCAGTAGACTTATGGCGTCGTTCTGGCATGAACTCATATAAAGTTTGCTAGATTTGGAGGACGTTGGTCCTGGCACGCATTTCGGTACAAAGTGGATCCCATAGTCCGAGTCTACGGACCATTTTGAGATTGGCTTATTGGAATCCGATTCTGGATATTACGTTGAGTTTATATTGTCATTCTGGACTCGTTGTCATATAATTTGCTAGATTTACTGCACATTGGCTCCGGTACGCATTTTTGTGCAAACTGGAATTCCAATGTCCTGGTTAACGGACCATTTTGAGATCGACTCATCGGAATCAAATTACAGATACACCATTGGGTTCGTATCGTCATTCTAAATTTGTGGACATATAATTTGTTAGGTTTAGTGGACTTTTATCCTGACATATTTTTCGGTATAAAGTGGGTCCAACACGGACATCATTTTGGCCCGAAATTACCTTTTGTCCCTGTGTTCAAATTGGACTTATGGATAAGCTATCCTAGATGATTTGACCATTTTGGACACGTTGGTGACGTTTGTTTCATCATCCGACAACGTCTGTAGATATTTTCTTTATGTATCATAATTAAGTTATAATTAATTCTTATTATGTTCGTATTTCAGAATTAGTGCAACGAAACCGAGATCAGTCGATTCCAGTGTCTCACATCGCTGAAATTGACAAAATGACCATATGGATCCCCTTGATAAGATTGTTAACCTTACGGTTGATCACCTTATCTTGATTTACATGTCGTAGGTTTTGATGTACGAATAACGAGGTACAACTTGATATTTTAATAGCCTACAACCTGCAATTCATATTAATAACTTATATATATATATATATATATATATATATATATATATATATATATATATATATATATATATATATATATGGTTTTCGTAAAACTTTAATGATTTGGGTTTCTTGTATTACCTAATATATTTTGTAAATAAAATTATAGTTTCTAAATATTATAAATGATTTGTAGATAGATATGTATTTATAGTTATTCTTTCCCTTCAATCGTAAGTCAAGATTATTATAGTCGTTTCCTATTTCCTCATCTCTATTATCATGCCAAATCTTGATTCTAGATTGTTATATATCACACTAGGCTATTTGGACTTTTCTGGACTCAGTGGAACCGCCTGTGCCGTTATTTGGAAACATCTTGTGGATCGTAGCATCATACCTATTCTGTGTCGACACGTTCGTGTCATGAACGTCGAATTGCAACTAAAATGAGGCAAGTACATTCTCCAATAGTTTTCACTATCTTCATATCTACCGTATCCGATTCAGTTGTAGTATTTTACTTGATTCTCGACACGAGGATACAAGGACTAGTATACGTCGGATCCTGTCATGAGATGTTATTCCTCGACTTTCCTGGTATATGGGTGCATTATTCGGTCTTGTTTCATGTACTTGTATAGACATCGATTTAGGAGTGGGCTGGCCCCCTGGTTTTAAATCCTGTGTTATGAAGTGTCATGTCCGGATCCATTATACTACTCGAAGATTGGGAGTTATTAGAGGTTATGTGATCAATACCCCTCCTGTAACTATTTTTGTGCTTGCTCCACCCTCACTGCACGTAGGGTTTAGCAAGATCTTATATTTCTTATGCTCGCTTTCCTTGTTGTTCGGCTAGACCCTCCAAATGCTTTTTTTTTGTGAAAGCCGGTCAAATGGAATAGCATGATCTAGTTTCCTAAGCCGATCACATAACGCTCTAGTATCTCAAGACAATGTTTATATTTATATTATATATCAGAAATTCCTGTACTGCTTTATATTCCAGTATTTCATACCCTGACATGATATCCAGTTTTACATATACTGTTTATTTCCAGTCTTGATATTTCATCTTGTACTCCATTATAATTATCTCTTATAGTACTTGCCAATTCATTTGGAACTACTGTTAGTTTATGTACTCATTCCCATCCTGACTGGATATATTAACAAAATTTTAGGAATTATTATGCCCCACATTATTGGACTACATGATGATGCTAGCTGAGACGGATCTCGATATTCTTTCACCCTGAGTTGTCTCCCATAAATTCTAGGCCTGGTAGTTGTTTTAGTTTGTTATTGCTTGTCTTCGATACATTCTTGTCTCTTATGATGTTTTTGTAGATTCTAGTTGTTCTAGTGATATTGTTATCGCTTCCTATTCATATATTCTTAGATGCTTGTGATTGGAGTAAATATTGTAGTTATAGATCATCTAGATGTTGTATATATTTATTGGGTACTTGACAGCGTTTTACCGTCGATATTGCGGTGTAGGTTGGGCGTGGCCCATGTACTCGTGCCCGAATATCCGGGTGCGGGTCGTGACACATATTTATGGTGTCCCATGCAGGTCAGTCTTTGCAACTAATGCGAAGTCGTGGTAGTATTTAGGCTTAGTTGTACTAATGAGAGCCTGCCCTAGGATTGGATTTGAATGATGGAATATTTTTGGATTTTAGTACTCAATCACATATTAGAATCTCTTGATAGATTATAGGGATGACCTCTGAGAATCTTATTTAAAAACTATATTGAGTTTATTTTCACTCATTTCTGCTTATCTCGATTTTTGAAACACATGTCTGTTGCCGAATCCTATTCTTGTATGAAGATAAGTTTATGGACTGTAGAAGGAACAAAAGAGTAGAAGTTGAACTTCTAACTATTTGGATTGGTAAGAGGGATGATTAGTCAATCTTATATGTGAAGGTTGAGATCTATTTTGGAAAAGAAGAAAAAAATTAAATTTTAAACAAGATAGTATGTTTGGAACTCGAAGGTTTAATGAAATAAGTTGAGAAATAAAAGGAAGATAACAATATAGAGAAATATGGATTATATAGTTATGCCAAGAATGATTTATAGATATGGGTTATAAGTTTAATGGATTAGAGGATAGCGTTGAATGGACTTGCGACAAAAAAATATTAAAGAGATGTTGTATATGATTTTATAGTGGTAAGATCTATCGAAGAGAACGTTGGATTATCATTCTTGCTTGCGTAGCCAAGGAAGTGGCACGAGATGTGATTATTATACACGAGATGTGATTTTACAAATTTTAAGGAATTACTAAGACAGAATAGTAGAAAGATTTGAATAAATTTGTAGGAGAAATGACTGATAATTGGCTTATGAATACTTAAGATTTACAACTTATTTTGAGGATTGGGCAAAGCTAGAGTCATACAACTTTGATCAGTTACTGACACAAGAAGTTTTAAGAATGGTTACATATATAGGATTCCTGATTTATACGGGATCTTCGACAAATTTACTTTTGACTATGAATAAAATTGAGATTGCTAATCGGATAAAGGATAATTCTAGAACTGGGTTTCTATCATCTCATATTTAAAATTTTCATACATGGAGTAAACATTGGTGGATGATAATAGGAAAAAATGATACTAGGAGAGTAAACGTTGGACGTGAAAGTTTAGAAGAATTTGTATGAGTAGCAAGTAGATAAGTGACCCTAGGTATGGGATTAGACAAGACTATTCACTACAACAAAAATACCCTTTAATGATGCTTGATAAGGGGATTTAATGACGGCTGTTAAAGAAGCGTCATCAAAGTTCAGCAAGACTGTAATCTATGACAGTTATCTATAAAAGTGTTATTGATTGTCTCTTAGTGGTACGAGCGTTATGAAAAAAACACAAATTTTAAGTCGAAATCTCGACTCTCCCGCACTTACTACCGCACTTAAGTCGAAAAGTCCCTTCTCCCGCACTTACTCTCTTTCTCCTTCTCTCTCTCCTCCCGCTCCCCAACTCCCTTCCGCCCGTTCCGGCGCTCCCGAACTCCTCTCAGCCCGCTCCCCGCTCCCGATCAACTTCCCTCAGCCCGCTCCCCGCTCCCCGCGCCCCAACTCCCCTCAGCCCACTCCCCGCTCCCCAAGGTTTGTCATAAATTATTTCTTATTTTGTGCCTAATTTCTGCCTCGACTTGATTTTAGTAAAATGCCCTAATTTTGACCTATTTTCTATTTCCTAGTTTTCGAAAGATGGCTAAAATATCTTTGAATGCATGTTTGGAAATCTTTAAAAGAATTTTCTTTTTTTTACTAATTTGTGAGGCATTTTCTTTGTCCGCGCATTGGTTCATCTTCTTGTTTCTTTCTTTGTTGGTTCTTGTAGTGTGGAAGGGTGTTAATTCCATTGCTTTCGGACGAATACTTACAAGTTGAACTTCATGGAGACACGTTCGGGTAGCAAGGTTTGTTTTGGTTCATGGAGACATCTTCTTTTCAATTGCCCTATTTCTAGAAATCATGGACAAGAAAGAGATCAATGTCCCTGTAACGTCGTGTATAACACATGTTGAACACGGCATTTTTACACTCGAAATTACTCCAGGTCATGCAGAAATCGGTACCGTGTCTGTGTATGTGCCATGTCATATTGTCTTTAAATCAAGTCCTGTTCTTCTTAGATTAAATTACTCCAGGCAATACAACTTATTTTTTACAGCATGCACATTGCTCATGCATTGAGGGTGGGATGGATCTTTGACATCAATATATGTAACTGTTTGACTGTACATCTTTAGATTAAATGATATCGGTCATGTTGGATGTGGGCGTTGACCAACTCTTTTTTTAAGTTTATTTGACCCTCTTTTGTAGTTATGTAGATGATTCATATAGACTTTCTCAATATATATTCTTACATATTTTGATATTTTGTTACCTTTTATACCTGTATGCACATATAGGGAATTGTAAACCATTTTCTGTTTTGTAATAACGAAATGAACTATTCCTAAGTTATGTTCTTTTTCTTTTTTAACTCTAGCAATTAAAGTTATATTCTGGAATCAACCTTCTCCACTTTCATGAGTCTGAATTTATTTGCCATATCTACTTCACATTGGCCATTCTGGAATCAATTTTCTCCGCATTCAGCTTGAAATGAAACTTTCAAGTTACAATCACTTACTCGGTGTTTTGCTTTATTATACAGAGGAATAGATCATGGATAACAAAGTACCTATTATCGAAAGAATATAGAGCCGGAGTTGATGAATTTATGGAGTATGTTAAAGCTAGTGGGGATGATCTCGACTTCATTAGATGTCCATGTAATGAGTGCGAGAATCTCTATAGCATGAGCTTAGAAGATGTAAAATTTCATTTGACGACAGTTGGTATCGATCCAAGGTATACAATATGGATATGGCATGGGGAAGTTGATCCTAATGAAGTGTGTGAGGATACATGTGCGTCTATTTATAAGGACTATGATATGGATACTTTAAATGATGCGGCAGATACACTAGAGATGTTCCATGCATTAAAAAGGAACGACATTGAAGGAGATGATGAAGAGAACTTTAATTCTTTGCTTGATGATGCTAAGAAACCATTGTATAATGGTTGTAAAAAGTATACGAAGCTATCTGCGATAGTGAAGCTCTTTAGTATCAAGGCCAAGAGTGGTTAGAGTGATAAAAGCTTTTCAGATGTGTTGACATTGTTCGCCGACATGCTTCCGGGAGAAAATGAATTTCCTGTAACTACTAGGGAGGCTAAGCGTTGCTTCTCAATATTTGGAATAGGATATAAGAGAATACATGCATGTCCGAATGATTGCATACTCTATAGAAAAGATTATGAAAATGCAACCTCATGTCCTACGTATGGAACGTCGAGATATAAGGTAAAGAAGAATATGTCTGAACAAAGTCAGGAAGAGCGAAAGAAGGGCATCCCAGCTAAAGTTCTATGTTACTTTCCACCCATTTTACGCTTTAAAAGGTGGTTTCGATCGGTACAAACATCAAAGAATTTGACATGGCATGTAGACGGAAGGGAAGTTGATGGCCAATTGCGTCATCCCGCAGATTCATCGACGTGGAAGACAATTGATGATAAATTTCCAGAGTTTGCTGCAGAAGCAAGAAACCTTCGACTCTCTCTTTCAGCCGATGGGATTAATCCATTTAGTTCACTCAGTAGTAGGTACAGTTGTTGGCCTGTAATGCTAAATACTTATAATTTACCACCTTGGTTGTGTATGAAGAGAAAGTTCACATTGTTGACATTGTTGATATCAGGCCCCCAACAACCTGGAAATGACATAGATGTTTACTTAGCACCATTGATTGAGGATCTCCAGTTGCTGTGGAAGGATGGAGTTGTGACTTACGACGCCTATCGGCAAGAATCTTTTATATTGAGAACTGTATTATTATGGACTGTTAACGATTTTCCTGCATATGGCAACTTGTCTGGTTGTTGTGTGAAAGGATATTTTGCTTGTCCAATATGCAACGAAAATACTTATTCAGATAGATTGAAATATTGCAACAAGAACATTTATACTGGTCACAGAAGGTATTTGCCGCATAACCATTCTTTTCGATCACAAAGAAAGGCATTTAATGGTGACAAAGAGTTCGGAACTCATCCTGAACCATTAAGTGGGGAACAAATATTAATAAAGGTTGCGAGAATTTCGGTTTCTTGGGGGAAAAAAGATGTTCCGGAAAAATATATCAGCGAAGAAGACTTCAAAGAAGAAGAAGGAAGCAGAAGTGCAAAAGAAATTGACACCAAAGAAGAGGAAAAAAGAAGTACAAAGAGACAAAGTTACAAGTTGTTGGAAGAAGAAATCCATTTTTTTTGAGCTAGAGTATTGGAGATATCTTCCTGTTAGACATAACTTGGATGTCATGCACATTGAGAAGAATGTCTGCGATAGTATCATTGGGACCCTATTAAATATTCCTGGAAAAACAAAAGATGGGATCAATAGTCGCAAAGATCTTGTAGAGATGGGCTTAAGGAAAGAATTGGCACCTCATAATAAGAAAAATGGGATTTATCTTCCAGCTGCATGTTATTCTTTATCGAGGTAAGAGAAAAGAATAGTGTGTCAAACATTGCATGACCTTAAGGTCCCAGCTGGTTACTCTTCGAATTTTAGATGTAATGTCTCAATGGAAGATCTAAAGTTATATGGTCTCAAATCCCATGATTGTCATGTTCTAATGCAACAACTACTTCCTGTTGCAATACGTGGTGTGTTGCCAAAGCATGTGAGATGTGCTATTATACGAGTATATTTCTTCTTTAATGCCCTTTGTGCCAAAGTCATGAATGTACAAAAATTGCAAGATATCCAAAATAATCTTGTGATCATATTGTGCTTATTGGAAAAATATTTTCCACCATCATTCTTTGACATAATGGTACATCTAATGGTGCACCTTGTCAGGGAGGTCGAACTTGGCGGTCCGGTTTTCTTCCGATGCATGTACCCACCAGAGAGGTTGGTCTAGTCTGAACTTTGATTTTCATTATGTAGTAACATGATTGATGTTTGTGTAATCATTTTTATCTTTATCATTTGTTCATTATAGGTTTATGGGTGTGATAAAGGGTTATGTGAGAAATAAGAATCGTCCTGAAGGGTGTATTGCACAATGCTATATCGCAGAGGAAGCCATTGAGTTTTGTTCAGAATATCTAGAAGAACAACCCGCCATTGGAGTTCTGTCACGCTCCAGAACCAGAATACTGGAGAGCGGGGGCATACATAGCCAGCTACGTATATTGAAATAGAATACATCTCAACTACACGGTCACGGCTGTCTAGATATGAGGGTTTACTACAAGCCAACGGTCTCTTATGGTCAATCCTATTGTCTCAATCTCAAGCAAGTAATATGATCACAAGATGTTTGACCACCAAATATACAATAAAAGGCGTCCCAAATATTACATATCAGCTGATCATGAAGCTAGTCGTACAAAATGCTAGGACTAGCAAGAGTTAAGTCATACATGATCAACCCTAGGATTTGTCAATCATGTTTACAGCCCGTAGGCAGACAGTAAGTAAAGTGCATCGAGCTAACAGGTGCTCGTCGGCTAAACGCCTCAAAAGAATAACTTTACAATAGAGTGAGCGAAACAAAATAGAAAACCCACTCGTAGCCCGGGTTACTTCTAGTCGCCACCATAGGGCTGGAGGTTCGGAAGATCCTCGGGAGCTGCTCCAAAATCTGGCCACACAAAACCAGCTGGGTCAAACCCCAGAAAGAGCAAGTGCCACAAAGGAGGCCACGAAATAAGAACAAAAGCCAGCATATCAGAACATAAGAAAAGAAATGAAAGAAGGCACAAGTAAATAAAGAGTGCAACAGGACAATAAACGACTAGTGACGTGGGACCATTCCGGGAGCCAGGTTACAACCCTTAAACCAGACAAGGACCGAGGTTGTAACCATTCGCCTGAACAACACTCTGTCTCTACCCATTTATTGTTAGAGATAAGTAAAATAAGCATGTACAAGAGTAGCCAGGTACATGGACTAGACAAGACTTAGACAAGGCTGGACTCCATCCATTCACAAGCGGTCAAGTAATTACTACGGCTTACTACTTAACTAACTAGGGTTATCACAAGCCTTAATTACTAACAAGATGTAATGAGAATTTCCCAGTCCCAAGCCCTGTAGACCATCCAGTTATCCTTCCGCGGGTTGAGAGTAAGGTTGGGTACATCGCCCCGGAGATGATATACCCTTAGGTGACTTAGAGGGTGCAACACATGACAGTGCGCTGAAAATGTGCTCTACTCGTCGGCAAGCTACAAGTCCAATTAAGAGCGCCCAGATAACGAGATTGCCTGTGACTGGAAATTCTCCATGAACTATAGTTTGATCTAGTCATTAGCCTAATCCATATTCAGTATGAATCCCTGACCGTAGGAACCAGGGAGTCACGTCCTAGACATGATGCAAGACAAGACAAGTAGATTGCACAAGCAAGCAAGCAGGAACACCCACGGTGTTAAGTTGATTATACGAGTCAAGTTAGCCGTCGCAACAGCATGAAGATAAATCATGTCAGGGTACTTATCAGGAGTGCGCCACGACGGGCCACTATCATGTCAGGTTGGTCATGTCAAGAGTGCACCACTATGGGTCACTGTCGTGTTATGCTAGTTCCTTGTCATACCATGCCATGTACAATAGTCATTCCAAACATATTAAGTAAAATCAAGTTCATGACAAAAGACGTAAGGATATAAAATGGGCGTAAAATATCTAATAAAATATCAATATACAGGGCTATAGAAGAGCCAAGCTTGAGGAAAAATAAAACCAAATCTCCATGATTGGACAGATTGCGAAAGGGTCCCTGGGGTCGGGTTGCGCAGGAGTCAAGTGCGCCAGGGGCCAACTGCGCAGGAGTGAGCTGCGCAGAAGTCGGCTTGCGCTGAGTTGGTTGGCGCAGGGGTCAGATTGCGCATGAGTGAAGTGCGCGGGGATGGATGGCGCATGGGTCAGATTGCGCGGGAAGCCAACTACGTAGGGGTGAGCTGCGTAGGGGTGAAGTACGTAGAGGTTAGATTGCGCATGAGCAGACTGCGCAGGGTTGAAGTGCGCAGGGGTGGATTACGTATGAGCAGACTGCGCATGAATGGATGGTGCATGGGGCTGAGCGCAGTTCGCCAAGGGGCAAGCAGCGCGGTCGGCACTGCCCTAAAGAGCGCAGGCCGAGAGGAGGATGCGCAGTCCAGCACTGCGCTAAAGAGCGCAGGCTGCAGTCTGCTACTCCAGGCCGAGAGGAACTCTTCAAGAACACTAAAGTTCAAATCTTTATATCTTGGTCAAATCAAAACCAAATCTAGATTTTCAAAGGTCTAACTTGAGTAAAATTGAATTCTCTTCCACATGGAAGCATCAAAACCCACAAAAATCCAACCAAAATAGATCAAAACCATATAAATCCAAAAATAGTTAAAACCTAGATCTAGAACAATGGAGACTCCAAATCACAAAATGTCAAGCACTAATATTGATCACTATGGCCTAATCTAGCTAATGAACAAATAAAATGTGGTTCTCATGTGGTGGCAAGATGCACTTGCCTATGGGTGGAGTGTTGTGTAGAGGAAGGAAGGAAGAAGAAGAAATTAATAGAGGGAAGTAATGAGGAGAGAGAGTGTTAGGTGGGGATAATAAAGAGGGTGGGTTGTGGTGGAATGAGGGTTGAACATAGGCTAAGGTGTTTCAATGCATGTTAAACCAAACCAAACCAAATCAAACCAATTCTCCTCAACAAAATAAACCAAGCCAGGTAAAACCCAATTACGAGAACCAAAATCTGCAATTCAAGCCAATTACAAGTACATGCCAAAATTCGAGAAAATAAATACATGTCCAAAATACGTATACGCCTGATAAAATATGTATTCCAAATATGGGTGTTACAAGTTCCTTCTACGAAGAATGAGGAAAAACCTATAGGAAAAGAAAATATCTGTGAAGTTGACCGCTTATCTTTGGACCAAGAACATCTTTATGTGTTGCATAACACAAATGATGTTCAACCTTATATCGAGTAAGGATGTCTATATTACTCTTTACTTAGTTTTATCTTTGGACCAAGCACATCTTTTTTTATATTTTGCTTTATAATTAACAAAATTCTACTTATTACTTGATAGGGAGCACGAGGCTTACTTGAAAAAGCTGCACCCTCGTAGAGTGAAAAGTGCAAAATGGTTAGAAGATAAGCATAATCGCAGCTTTATTAGTTGGTTACGATCAAGGGTATTGATTAAGCTACTATATTTTATGTTCTACTTAGTGAAAATAAAATATTGAACTTGAAAAAAATGACAGGTTGAGGCTGCGAAAGAAGAACCAACTAGCAATATCTCTGATGAATTAAAATGGATAGCTCAAGGACCTCGACATCACGTGACTAAGTTCCCAGGTTATGCAATTAATGAGTGTCACTATCAAACGAAAGATCGTGACGACGTACGAGTCAAGCAAAATAGTGGAGTGACTCTAGTGGCAAAGACTTTTCAAGTTGCTAGCACAAAGGACAACAATCCCATCATCTCAGATATGACATTTTACGATGTCATCAAAGAGATTTGGTTGCTTGACTATTTCTCCTTCCGGATTCCCGTCTTCAAGTGTGATTGGGTTGACAGCAAGAATGGTGTTAAGGTGGATGAACTTGGTTTTACATTGGTCGAGCTTGGTAGAGTTGGCCACAAGTCTGACTCTTTTGTTTTGCCCTCTCAAGTAAAGCAAGTATTTTATGTTCCTGATCAATTGGATGAAAATTGGTCAATCGTTTTATCGGCTCCGCAAAGGACTTATTATGATGAAGACAATGACGACGAGGGAATCGATTGTTTTGATTCAGTTGAAACTTGCAATAAAGTACCAAATTTTGAGTCATTTGATGTTGTTGATGAATCACCCTCGACCTATTTACGTGAAGATTACGAGGGAACTTGGATTGCACAGTCCAAATCTTCTTGTTGAAATGTTGCTGCAAGTGAATTGGTTAAAGAAATGTTGCTGCAAGTCTGAAATGTTGCTGCAAGTGAAAATTACTCTAGTGACTCTATTTTGAGAACTGTTTCAAGAACTGTTTCATGGAAATCCCTCATCTTTATTGTCTTAATATGTGTTTTTTTTCTCAAAACTGTAGTCTAATTTTATCTAAGAGTATATGGGAGAAACTTTAGTCTATTTTGATCTAGAATTGTCTTAATATGATCTGAGTTTAGATTGAACTGAGATTCAAATTGAACATGATAATAGAATTGATTTGAATGTTTAAACTGAGTTGGCTTGAAAAACCTGAGAATGGGGTTTCATATATCAAAACTGTGGTTGGGTTTACTTTTATAATGTTAACTGGTATTCTTAATCTCAGATTTTGTTACTTATATCAAACCTGAGAATGGGTGTATCTCAGATTTTGCTAGAATTATCAGGTTTGGTCTTCTTAATCTCAGATTTTGTTAGTTGAATCTCAGTTTTCAAGCACATTTTATGTTTCATGCTATTTCAAGCACATTTTAGCAAGATTAATATGAATATAATTATGCCATTTATTTGTTACAGGCTACAAAGCACAATGAGGATTCCGGGGAACAAAATTGTAGCCAAAAAAAAGGTAGAGGGGCATCAAAATCCAAAAAAGTCAGCAAAATCAAAGATGATGAAGAGAGGATAAAGATCATTTATAACGATGTTGGGCAACCAATTGGTGAAGGAAAAATTAGTTTGGTAACTTACTGCATCATCACAGTAAAGTCCTTAGTAAAAATAACTTATCCAAATTGGCATAAAGTTCCAGAATCAGTTAAAAAGAGCTTATGGACTGCTATTCAGGTAAAAATAATGTGTGTTCCTGAGAATTTTAGTTTGAATGTTCCTTTGTATGCCATGTTTCTTGACATTGAATTAACTATGCAATGTTTGTTCCTGAGAATTTACTATGCAATGTTTGTATGCCATGTGCGTTCCTGAGAATTTCAGTTTGAATGTTCCTTTGTATGCCATGTTTCTTGACATTGAATTAACTATGCAATGTTTGTTCCTGAGAATTAACTATGCAATGTTTGTATGCCATGTGTGTTCCTGAGAATTTCAGTTTGAATGTTCCTTTGTATGCCATGTTTCAAATTGATTTGAGAATTGATAAACTGTTGTGTACCCCACAACCTAAGAACACTGCAATCCTGAACACTGTTCTTGAACACACATTCTCTACTGCTACTTACTGTCGCTCACACTCACACACAAGACACACATTTGAGACACACTGTTATCTCTAAACACACTGAGACACTCTACTGATTTTCCTAAGGATTTACACAATTTGAGACACCCAAACCTATCTACTGCTCACTAAATTCTCTACATAACACACACACACATGTACAAACTGGAAACCTATCTACATACCATATATGCATTGCCTGCACATAGAGAGCTCAGGTCTGGACATGAAGTTCAGATAAGTGAACTAAGTTCAGACTTGAATTCACTTGTTCACTACACCATTGAATGCTTGAATTCAAGTCTGAACATATTCAGACTGGAATGCTTTAAATGTTATGCACTATGTTATGCACTCATGTATAGATGCTGAATATTTATTTTCTGTTGTAGGCCAAATTTGACTTGGATCCAAATAGTCAAGCCTTTGTGTTAGCATCCATGGCTCGGAGTTGGAGGGCATTCAAAGGTCAACTCACCAAGCATTGGATTTATCTGAATGAGGGCAATCGTGAGCTTCTCAAGCACCCTCCACCAAAGTACTCGGGGATCTTGAAACAATCTGTGTGGGAGGAATTCGTCAAAAGCAGACTGTTTGCAAATTTTAAGGTTAACTTGTCAAAATTATTTTTTTATGCATAACAAGGATGACTAGGTCCCTATTATATATATCTTATTTCTTCTCTACCTTCATGTGTTGTAATCATAAGAAAATGAGCAAGGAGCAAAGTGCACGGAGAGCCAAATGCAAGTTTTCTCATCGTTTAAGCAGGAAGGGATATGCCGGTCTTAAAGAGGAGCTGGTAATACATATTTGTATATCAGTTAACATGATTTACATGTGGACATATATATTATTATAACGTGGTTTTTTCTTTCAAAACAGCGACGACAGTTGGGGAAAAAATATATAGATGACAGAAGTTTTTTTGGACAAAAGCACGAGTTACTAAGGACGGTACATTTACTGACGATGGGACCAAGGACGTAGCTATGAAAGTGGTGAGTATATATCGTCCAGTCTATTAAGAGGAATCCTGCTTATCAACATGCTTATATTTCTAAAACCTTGTACTTTTTATAGGAGGAATACATCAAACAAAAGGAAGATGGGAGTTTGGTGACCGAAGGAGCTTCGGATATTCTAACATTGGCGTTGGGCACTCCCGAGCATTCGGGACGTATTCGGGGTTTGGGATTAGGACCGACACCAATGACCTATTTCAAGCTTCCAAAACGGGGAATGAAAAAACAAAATGAAATACTCAAGTCCCAATTGGAAGAGGAGCGTAAACGGAGACAAGAATTGGAGATCATGCTAAAAGAATTTCAAGCCCAAGGAGCTTCACAAACATTTGAGAAGGTTGCTTCCAATACCAAAGGAAGTGGTAATATGAAATATATAATTTCTCGTAAGAATGAACGCGAGTCTCCTGGAAACAAGAGTCCATCATATGGTTCTAAGGTAATGATTATTACAGTTAGTTCCATTTCGTCTAATAAGCTTTTCTTCTTCTATTTTTGTCTAATATGTTTATTCTAATATGCTTTTTTAATCTTCTATCTTCTTTGAAAAGCTGAAACAGAATACAAAGTTAAGCGAGCAAAAATTTATAACATATCCTACATCAGACATTGGCATGGTAAGTACATATATTCAATACATAATCTTTATTCAACAACTTAATTATAACATGCAGTAATTATATCGAGAAATAACTATTTCTTATTTTGTTTAGGGAACCAAATGTAAGTTAGCAGTGGGCACAAAAGAAAATATTGTTGCCGAGGGAATTGTCTTTGAAGGGTGTAGACCAAATGAGAAAATTCATAATGTTGAATTAGGAGAACATAATGTTAGGGTTTCAATTATGAAAGCCCTTCAACCTACTGTGAGCCTTCCCATGCCACTTCATGGAGAAATGGAAGTTGTTAAAGATGCAATTGGGTCTTTAGTAGCTTGGCCCAAAGAGTTTATTGTTGGTGGTCTTCAGGTAATATTATTTAATGCTAGTGTCAATATCTTTTATGAAATTGTTAAAAAAATTTAATATGCAACAGGTAAGTACTAAACCAATTGAATCTGACAATGTTCAACCTTTGAAGGTTGTTGGCTGTGGTAGGGAGATAATTGACACTTTCGGAGAGATGGTAGAAACCATTAAGGATACCGACCCTCATCTTAAAAGACCATTGGAGGAAGGAATGTTCGGAAGCTTTACTCCATCTTGTTATCTTTCTAAAATCGTTCTGCTGGAGTTATGTAGGATGGCATGGCTAGATGTGAATCCTGTTGTTGCCTATATGAGGTAAGAAATATGAAGTTTATATTCTGAAACTTTTATTTTGAGATTGACACCATATTTAACTATTCTTTTGGCTTTAGGTTTTTGCTTGATAAATTTCCAAACTCTCGGGAGCTTTTGATAATGTTCAACCCTTCTGCTATGAGTAATGCATCCGGGCCTGCAATAAGCAATCTGGTTAGAGAAAGGCTCCAAGAGGCTAAGAAAACCCAAATTTGCTTCATTCCATTCATTTACAAGGAGTAAGAAGTTTTAATCAAGTAGCAAGATTTTTCTTTCCTATTCAATAACCAAATTGCTTTATTCCATTCATGTTCCCTTTAATGTAGGAAGCACTAGATTCTAATTGTTGTTGAGCTCTCTACCTTTAATGTTTACTGGTTGGACTCGCTGCGTTTTAAACCGAGATGAGATATTAAGTTGTTTTTCAATACGTAAGTAAAATTATTATTATTATTGTTAATATTTTAATAATGTGTATATTCTGATGTTAGTATATATAATTATTTTCTACTAGTGGCCTCAACACAGCATATATTGGTGGTAAAAGATCAAATAGAAGTCCTACTTAGAAATTACCCAAGGTAATCAAACTAATATATGACTTATTATAATCATGGACATTATATTCTCTTAGAAATAATATCTTCATGTAGGTCCCGAAACAACCTGGAGGTTATGAATGTGAATATTTTGTTATAAAATATATGCGTGATCTCATGGAAGACCCCTCTCCTACTATGAGTCAAAGGTACGTTGTTCATTAATTTAATTCTTAATTACTTTTTTGAAATTATACAAACTAATGTAACTATTTTTTGACTTTTTAGCTAAAAAAATTGACTAAAAAATCAACATACACACAGGAAGAACTAGATGATGTCCGATGCGAATTTATCGAATTCGTTGCCAATCGTATGGATACATGAGGGTCAAGGTACTCATTTCACTCATTTCTACTTCTGATACGAGACACCCTAGTGTCACATGGACACAATACACTCAAGACATTGTCAAGACACTCACTAAACTATGACTGATAGTCCTACCCTCTGTTCTGTTTGTCGAACATCAATTTTTGGTTATGGATTTGTTAGGGTTTGTGGATTTGTTGTGGATTTTGAAACATCAATCACAACTTTGATTTTCAATCAAATAGCATAATCTTTTCCCATATTTCTTCTACTTTGCTGCTATGGATAAGAATAATACTTCAATTCATATTTAAGTTAATAACAAAAGATAAAATGTTTCATGTGCTGTTTATGCATTTCTTGTATGATCAAGTGGTTTAGGCATCTTTTGGGAATTTCTTATATAAAGGAACTGGAAATGTTTCATGTGCTGTTTATGCATCTCTTGTATGATTAAGTGGTTTAGGCATCTTTTGGGAATTTCTTATATAAAACATTTTTGTATTATCATCCACCTGTTGACAAATGACGCTCAGTTTGGCTCGTATTATCTACTATTTGCATATTTCTCTTTGCATCTTTCTCAATTGTATGGATTCTCATTTTGATTCTTGTAACGTAAACTATCATTTTTTAAAATTACAAACAACCTCAACATAGATTCTCAGTTCCATCATTTTTTAAAACTATAAACAAACTCAACATAGATTCTCAGTTCTGGAATACCCCTCTAACACGACACACATGGTGAAACACAGGCCTATATATACCTGTCATTGACACTTATACCAACTTGACACACAAAGCAGCTTATGGATGAATCACTTATACATGGCCTCCTAATCTCTTACACATGTAATTCCCAAGGCTGTGCCCCAGTTCTTTGTCTGCCTCATGTGCAGAGATCTCTGATACCCTACCTGTCCAATTCGACCATTGATACTCTAAGGGTACACTAAGTTTCCTAGATTGCCTGTACCTGTCCATATGTGTATGTTGTTGACCTAAATTTGTTCCCAGGTCTTGCATACCTGTCATACTCTAACATAAAACAAATACTCATTAACTTGCACTGGCTCACTGCTTGCGTAGGCCTATGGCCAAGAGCCTACAACAGGTCAAGCTGGAGGGGGGGAATGAGTCCCCTGCTGCTGCAAATGTAGCCTACTGCTTTGGCCTGGCCTGCTGCCACTTGCCCTACATGCAGTCAATAGCCTCAAGCCTTAGCCCAACATCTGCAGCATCAGTGGCCTAAGCCAACATTTGCTGCCACTTGCCTACAGCAAGTCAAGCTGGAAAGGGGAAGAATAAGTCCCCTGCTGCTGCTAATGTAGCCTACTGCTTTGGCCTGGCCTGCTGCCACTTGCCCTACCTGCAGGCAATAGCCTCAGGCCTTAGCCAACATCTTTCTGATAGTTATATTATATATACACAAGATGAATCTGACAGAAACTCCAGACAACAGTTTCCCACAACATATATTGAATTGTGATCTTAATGTGTGTTTTTAATCAGGACTTATATCATTATATCACATTTGTTAAACCTTGTTTTATCTTTTGCAGGGTACATGTGCTGTGGACACAGGTCTTCATGTGACTAAGTTGTATGTTATGGTGTGGGATATGTGGATAGTTTTGATGTAAAGTGTACTAGCTATATTGGTTACTGATCTATAGATTTTTGTGAAGATGTATATATATATGGCCTGAGAAATGTGGAATGATAGCTAAAGTGTACTCTATTTTGAGACAATGGAATGTACCCTATTTTGAGACAATGAAATGGAGATTAATGTTATATTTCAATATTTTGTTGTGAATATGGTTCAAATTAAGTGGTTGTTTTTGAATTGAATTGAGCAGGGTTTGGAATGTATAACATACAGTATAGAGCGTTATAAATGTTATACAAATGACCAATCATAACGCTTTCAAAATGTCCTGACTTCCAACCATATTAAATATTCATAACGTTTTTACATAACTATCCATAACGCTTTGAAAATAGAACGTAGTACAAATTCAATCTATTAATGACGTTTTCGGACGATTTATCTATAACGCTTTGAAAAACATTTATAACACCCGATTTCATAACGCTTGGATTAAGAAAAAAAAATGTCATGGTTCGTGATTAATGACGGTTTTTAGCCGTCATTAAAGGGTATTTTTGTTGTAGTGATTAGCTGTGGATTATTGGTGACTTGGAGTTACGAATAGGATATAGTGAGGGAGAGTGATTTTTGGACAAGGTGAACATCTTAGAGGTTGAAAACTTCGCTTTTGTGATTTTGGATAAGTGCAAGAAAAAGGAAAGGACAACGACTGTTTTATGACCAGATAAGTAAGAACAAATTCTTACCATCATTCTTCCGTCTTGATTAACTCTGTCCTATCTACATCCACAACTAGGATTATAGGTTCTCTAGATATCATGGAGGCCATCGAGAGTGAAGTCAAGAAGCTTATTGCGAAGAACGGTGAAGTTCGAGTCTGTATCGATTACCGTGATTTGAACTCTGCATGCCCGAAAGATGAGCTCCCTCAATCGATCACCGACGTAATGATCGACAACACTTGCGGCTTCGAGCGGATGTCCTTCATGGATGAGTTCTCAGGTTACAACCCGATCAAGATGTTTCCCGACTATGAGAAGCACACATCTTTTCGAACACCGTTGGGGGTATACTGCTATATGCTGATGCCCTTCGGATTAAAAAATGCAGGGGCGACATACCAGTGGGCTATGAACATAATTTTTCGTGATCATTTGCGCAAAATAGTATAATGCTACGTAGACGATATTGCATTTAAAAGTTGTCTCAAGGGCAACCACCTCCAAGTCTTGAGAACGGTGTTCGAACTAATACGTGCATATCAACTCAAGATGAATCCAACCAAGTATTTTCTGGGAGTCTCCAGCGGCAAGTTCCTTAGTTTTATTATCACTTCAAAGGGTATACATCTTGACCCGAAGAAGTTGAAAGCTATCCTCGATATGCATCCCCCAAGAAATCTCAAAGAGCTATGCGGACTTCAAGGAAGGCTAGCCGATATCAGACGATTCATTTCGAACCTTTCTGGAAGGTGTCAACCGTTTACTTAGCTCATAAAGAAAGGCGTATCTTTCGTCTGGACTGAACAATGTCAATGCGTATTTGATGACATCAAGAAGTATCTCACCAGACCCTCAGTTTTGGTGGCTCCAATAATGGGGAAGACCTTCTTACTATATGTCCATGCTATGGACCATTCCCTTGGTGTAGTATTAGCTCAGAAGAATGAAGGCAGCCATGAACAGGCAATCTACTACCTCAGCCACACGATGGTGGGTACCGAGCACAGATACACACCTGTGGAAAAGGAATGTCTTGCACTAGTACTTGCTATCCAGAAGACACGCCACTATATGTCTGGGCAGACTATCCACATCATATCCAAAGTCAATCCTCTCAGAATACTCATGACTAAACCGGGCTCTCTTAATTTTTGTTTAGCTACATGGGCAATGCTGTTGACTCCATATGACATGTTGTTCGTCCCTCAGAAGGCAGTAAAAGGCCAAGCGTTAGCCGATTTCCTAGCAGCTCATCTGGTGCCAGAATCTTCCAAACTCTACGATGAAATCCCCGATGAAGTAGTAGATTCTAACACCACAACTGAAGAAATCCCCATTTGGCGAATGTTTTTTGACGGTGCATCAAGAACATGACCTAAAGGAAATATCATGGCCGGAGTAGGCAACGTGCTTATGTCTCCCGACCATTTGGTTATATATCGTGCATATTCTCTCGTAGAAACCTGCACCAACAACGTGGCCGAATATAATGCCCTATTGATCGGCCTGCAACTGGCAAAACAATTGGGAGTTGACTATCTAGAAGCTTATGGCGATTCCAACTAATAGTTAGTCAGGTCCGAGGGGATTATGAAGTTCGTTACAAAGATCTCATCCCCTATCACAAAGCGACAATCGAATTGGCATCTACTTTCGCTGGATTCTTCATTGAGCACGTGCATCGACTACAAAATATAGAAGCAGATGCTCTAGTTTGTCTCGTCGCTTCCCTGACCGTCCCTACCAATGCTCAGCAGTCGATTACAGTATCTGGTCAAAAAATATTCTGTGTGAAAGATGCCTTATATATTCATCACAGTTACACAACGGAAGCAAACGTCGACGTTAAAGGCTGAAGATTTCCTTCCATAGACTACGCTGTCTATGGAATCCTCCTTGAGGACCCAAAAGAAGCAGTATCTGTCCAAAGGAGATCCCTCAGATTTTACAACGACACAGCTACCAAGATGCTGTACCGATGCTCTTACGATGGGCTACTGTTACGATGTTTATCAGATACAGAAGCCAAACATGCACTTCGTGAGGCTCACGACAGAATTTGTGGTGCAAACTAACCATGCCCCAAATTATAAGATCGCCTCAGACGAATGGGTTATTATTGGCCGACAATGATAGCAGATGTTGTTGAATATGCAAAGAAGTGTAGGGCTTGTCAGTTCCACGCCAACTTCATTCATCAACCTTCGGAGTTTCTATACCCGACGGTAGAATCTTAGACTTTTGAAGCCTGGGGTATGGACGTCATAGGCCCAATCAGCCCACCATCTTCCAGAGGACATCGGTTCATCCTAGCTATAACCGATTACTTCTCCAAATGGGCGAAAGCTATACCGCTCACCGAAGTGAAGACGTCGAACGTGATCAGTTTCAACAAATATCATATTATCTATCGCTTCGGCCTGCCTCACAGGATCAACCATGATAATGGTCCATAATTCGTAATCCATGCATTCTATCTGTTTTACAATAAGAATCAAATCCAGAATGTAGCCTCTACTGCCTACAATCCAGCGGCTAATGGGTTAGCAGAAGCATTCAATAAAACCATTATTAAACTTTTTAAGAAGTTCGTGTCTTCAAACAAGCACGATTGGAATAAGAAGCTCGACGAATGTCTATGGGCCTATCGTACAATGGTCCGGACTCCAACAAGCAGTACGCCATTCTCTCTAGTTTATGGGAGCGAAGCATTTCTTCCCCTAGAAATCCAGATTCCTTCTCGTTCACTATGACCCAAGTTGCTGCCCTCTCATGGAGTATGACGTGGAACCCTTGACACACTTGAATGTGTCATTCTTTCGGTCACCAGAGTTGAATTGGATCCTGCTAGAAACAACCCCATGCAGTTCAGGGTCAGGTCCCATTTCATCTGCCTCTGCACAGCCAGATCAGTAAATACTGATAGAGGGTATTGGCGCTTCATCAACGGCAACCATATTCTTCGGTTATTTAACTTAACTACCAAAAGGTCTTCGAGACATATCGTTTCGTCATCCTCAAATTACACACAGTCACCGAACATGAAGTATGGCTTCTTAAAATGACATACCCCTCCAAGCAAGAGCTCCTAGTCGTTAATCATCTGCTTCAGGAAGGTCTTGTCATGTTCAAGTATGGCGATCGTCCGTTCCATAGACTGATCATGACTGATCTTAGCCTGAACCATTCTGTCACGACCCACACCCGCTTTTCGGGGTACGAGTGCGTGTCCAAGCCCAGCCTATGTCGTGATATCGATGGTAGTACGCTGTCTAGCCCACAATAAATAAAGTGCTCATAAATACTAACTGCTCATTCACAACAACTAAATCAACTTTACAAAATATAGAAGTTTTACATTTGAAAAAAAATGTAAGCTTTTACATTTATAGAAAACTACCACACAACTAACTAGTCTTCTATGGTTTAGCCTTCGAGTCTCTATCTCCCCCTCGTATGGTCCATAGTGCAAGAGTAGGCACGTCAACCTCACCTATAATAACGATCCAGTCAGGAAAGGAGCAGAGGACAACCATATTGCAATTAATGTTGTTAGTCCAAAATAAGTTAGAACGACGAGAAACGATGATGGCAAAGAGTATATAAAGAACTAGTACTAGCAAGGTATGAACGATGAAGATATGAACTAGCAAGATAGGATCTAACAAGATATAAACTGGCAAGATGTAAACTAGCAAGATATGAACTAACAAGATAATGGACTAGATAAAGGAAAAATAGGAACCACTATGTGTGTGTGAAAAACCATTTAATATGTGAACGGCTGGGCTAATACGACACATCATACGATGGCTATCATTCAGTAATTGGTACGGCTAACTCATACGTGGGTGTGTATGACTTAGCTATCATTCGGTAACGGTAATTGGGTTTGTTCACGTATTTATCGAGTATTTCCCCTCCCGACTCTCTAACAATCGATAATGGTCAATGATACACTAAGAAGGATATGATAACTATAGTGTCACAATCGTGTCTCAATGGAATATCAAGCAATGACTCAACGGGATATCAAACAAGAAAACTATAGAGTAAACGTTATAATAAACTAAAACATAAATGCAATACTGTACTTGCCTGAATCCTTGCACAAACCGTAGTCACAAGTAGAGGATGAGGAAATGCCGATCTAAAAGCTGTCAACCTATAACACATATCGCACCACGAACCGTGCATAAAAACCATAAATCAATTCTAATGTTCTAGTTCTAAATTCATGGAATAGTGACTAATTGGGTTACTAATCTAATAATAATTAATTCTAGAATAATTCACTTAAAAACCTAATTTAACCTAATAATAATTTGAATATAATCTAAACATGCAAGTTTAGCCATCAAAAGTCATGTTTCCAATTTTGGAAACCATGGCACGCAAATCGCGATGTGTCATTGACTGTCTAGTCAAATGCTGTGAACTCTAGATTTTGAAAGTGCACCATGGTAGATTTCAGCACCACGAGTGCGCTGGAATCAACCGTGCCACAAAATCACGCTTTGGACAAAAGATATCGCCGTTATGGCTAATCATGACCAAAACGGTGATCAACCGATCAATTCTGATTTCAATAGAATAACTAAAATATTAGATGAACGAAATAATTTCTGAGAAAAATATATGTCGTAGAGCTCTGTGTTAGCTTTCCGAAACTTTAAACGGTTCATGATTTTGATTTCTCGTTCTCCCGAAATCTCGAAAAGACCGAAACGTGTCAAGTTTCGGACAACCGACACTCTACGAATTTTCCAGAAATTTAGGTTCATAAATTACTAAAATAAATTTGATATTCAGAAACTATACCTCAATACGCTTCCAATAAAAAAAACGGCACGCGAAATTGAGTCCGAGTTGACGGCAATCGCTTCGAGAAGTCGGGGAATCACCGGGAATCAAACTCCAAAAGGAGGATGCTATAATTAATTAGGGTTTGTGAATATACAATGCATATATATATGAGAGAGGGAGGCGGTTACTGTAGCGGGCGCCGACAGGTGGGCCCCCCGGGTAGATTATTGGGTAATTGTTTATTTAATTCAGAAAATTATTTAAAAATTATTTTAAGTCCAAATAAATCAAAATAAATTCCAGAAAAATCCAGAAAAATTCTAGAAAATTCTAGAAAATATTTCTAAGTGTCTATAATATAAATAAAATATTTTAACACAAAATATCATCGTGTTACCTCGCAGTAAGTTCCAAAAACCTATAAAGTATAAATTCTATATGTTTTAATTTTATAAAAATTCCCAAAAATTCGAAAAAATTCAGAAAAAATTCTAAAAAATTCTAGAAAATATTTTTAGTCACTTGAAGCCCAAATAAAATATTTTGTCCAGAAATACCCCCGTACGACCTTACGGTAAATCCTGAAAGTCCGTAAAATAATAAAACCTTAAATATTAAATACCTAAAAATATCCAAAAATTGTAGAAAAATATAAAATAGCTAAATATTACATATATAAGCTATCTAGAGGTCATATGACCTTAATATGGTCATAGCCCACCTACAAGCTTTGGCATGACTCACAATAGCCATAAAATTAATCATAAACAAATAAAATTTAAAAATTTAAAAAAAATTGGGAAGTAGGCTTTCACTTTCTGATCATGTTGGTTATGAGGCTTGTGCCGAGGACTTGGAAAGCAGAGCCGAAAGAAATTCCACCATGTTCTGAGACAAACATGTTAACTGCAAGGACAGAAGAGAAAGTCAAACTCAGAATCTGCAGGAAAAACTAAGTACTGGGGGAATCTTATGCGCCCAAATGTTTATACGCCCAAAACCGCATGGGCGCATAACATACAGCAGCATGTGTGCGCATAATTTGCAGCAGCATATGGGCGCATAACATATAGCAACATATGGGCGCATAACACACCACAGTGTTGGCGCATGCTTCTGTGGGCGCATATGAATGCTCACAGAAGCATGTTGTCTTGGGCGCATGTGCCCAGACAGAAGAAAAGTCTGAGCGTCGCAAATTAATGCCCAAGACTTTGTTTTGAGGCGTAGCCTCACCCGAAATCGGGTCTTGGACTGGCGAGGATGTTGTGGCAGGAGGAGAGCCATTCGGTGCAGCCCCCTTGCCCTTCGCAGATCTCTTGGCGGCCTTGGGAGACATGGTTAGTGCAGAGAGGAGATGAAAAATCTTTTGAAAGTTCTAAGAGAAAAGCGAATAATGATTTTTCTCTCTTTTCAAGGCCTATTTATAGGCATGGGCCATAAACTATACGCCCACTACTTTTATGCGCCTATGCGCCCACTGCACATAATGCACCCATTAAGACTTACGCGCCCACATGAAGACCCAGTCTCTTGCACATTATGCGACTGTCACTTGCTGACATGGACAACGCATAAAGGATTGACCTCTTCAAATGTCACCCCGATGAATCTGTCAGTTCATATTTTCGAAGAAGATCTCAACAGCCATCTCTCTGACAGACTGGCCAAACTCTATGCGCCCAAAGGAAGAGCTATGTTATGCGCCTACTGCATCACGAGAAGACGGTCCATGCTTCTTTTAAAGTATTTCGAACTCGTTCAAGTATCGAAAACTTTGAAGGGGGTCTTGTAGAAGCATGAAAATTTTAGCAGACTTGACAAGCATGCGTCCAAAGCCAGAGAATCCATATGCACCCAAGTCACCAGTGAAGCTATATGCGCCCAAGTCACCAGTGAAGCCATTTGCGCCCCAGTCACCAGTGAAGCCATATACGCTCATGCGCCCACTCTAAGCTCCTCCAAAAGAGGGCGCATAGCCCTGTTTCAGGCTATACACCCAAGTCAGAACAGTCCCTGACTCGGTCAAACCCACGATGAATCATGCTCCGAAGCATACGGCCACGTCAGTCTCCACGAGCAGTCGTGCACCGAAGCATGCAGCCACGTCAACACTACGATCAACCCACGATCACGCATTCTGCATGCGCCTACACCCTATGTGCCCAAAGCAGGACTATGCGCCCATATGAAAACTGGTGTATTTTCTTATTGGGCGCATAACATCATTCCAGTATGGAAACAACTATAAAAAAGGATCTCATACATCTTCGAAGCACAGAACGGAGAGCATTTTCAAGAGCCAAATTGCTGCACTTCTTGCCAAAGAGCCAAGAGTTAGCAATTTTCTTAGGTTTTCTCCCATTTTTGTAATCGGAGTGTCAACGGAGTAAAGGAGCAACTATCGCTCGATCTCCATTGTCCCATTCCCCAGAATTCTTTTTGTACTCGGGGATCCTCAGCGCAGGATCTCTCAGGCGTACTTGATTCGTGGTGCCTTGCACCAATAAGAAAAGATAGCATTTTTTCTTCTTTTTTGTGTGTGTCCATAACCTCCAACCAAGCAAGGATAGGATGTAGAACCCTAGAGGGGGGTAAATAGGGAAATAAAATAATTTAAACACAAGAAGCAATATTCTTGAAATAAAATGAGAGAGTAAGAAGATCAAACACGCGATGTATCCTGGTATCCTCGCTAGAGGCAATCCAGTCCCGGAGCTCTCTCCGGCTTAAATCTACTATTTGGTAAAATAGTACACACGAGTTTGGATCCAAAGAACTCGCCAACTTCAACACGAGTTTGGATCCGAAGAACTCGCCAAATTCTTACACACGAGTTTTCTTACGAAGGCTCGCCAACTTGAAAGAAAAAGGAAGAGAACTTGTTGATCTTCTAACACTTGAAGATCGAAATGTACAACTCTTGAATACTCTAGCACTTTGGGAATGGATGACAATTAAAAGTTTGGTAGAGTATTAATGGTGGAGCTCTTGGTTGTTTGGAAAATTTATGGCTTGAGTGGATGAACCTTCATGAGAGAGAAGGCTTCCATTTATAAAGAAACCAAGAGTAGGTAGCATTCAATGCTCCTGGATACAGCCCGACCGACATACCGTGGTATGGACCGGCATGCCGTCAGTATGCCGATCTGAACAGTAACGATCATAATTATATCCGTTGGGAGCATTTAATGCTAGCAATTAATGCTAGTGTTCATCATTCAAAAATCAAATTTCGTAAATCGGTATACCGTCGGTATGCCACTGTATGCCGTCGGTATACCGATGTTCGTCACAGAACATTTTGTGATAAACAAAACGGTATACCGTCAGTATGCCGTAGCATACCGTCGGTATGCCGTAGCATACCGTCGGTATGCCGATGTTTGTCATAGAACGTTTTATTGCTCACAAACCGGTATACCGTTGGTATGCCGGAGTATACCGTCGGTATGCCGACATTTCTCACAGAACATTTTTGAGGCAAACAAAACGGTATACCGCCGGTATGCCGACATTTGACACAGAATATTTTGTGGTCAATGAAACGGTATACCGCCGGTATGCCGAAACATACCGTCGGTATGCCGACATTAGACACAGAACGTTTTTGTGGTCAATAAAACGGTATACCGTCGGTATGCCGGAGCATACCGTCGGTATGTCGTTCTTTAAGATATTGATTTTTGACTGAAGAATTAGAAAGCTTTTAGTTTTGTCATCCAACCTCAAGTGTTTACAGAAAGACTTAGACCTTGTACAGACTCGAAATCTTAAAGTGTTGAGAGCCGTCTTTCAAGGAACGCCGGTCTTTTTTTCAGTCTTCAAGGCTTTGATGACTAGTCTTGAATGGACAGACTTTATGTAGTAGAGCTTCTGAAATGATAACAATCTGAAAATAGAGAAAACTAAACTATGAAGATGCTGTTAATATTATCAAAATAAAATATGCCAACAATCTCCCTCATTTTGATAATTGACAAAATAAAGAGATAGCATCTTCAGGGAGTAACTCTCCCGTAGGTAGACAACTCCCCCTCAATACGTTTTCTCCCCCTTTGTCACTTAGTCAAAGATGGGAAATAAAACAAATATAACATTTAATAGGGAACACAGTATCATAGATAAAAGCTTGCATATATAGATAAAAGTTGGAAATTGGGTACATGCTTGATAATTCAGAAAATACTACATAAGACCTGATAAAAACTCTCCTCTATGAGAGTTAGCAAGACAATAAGAAAACAGATAAGTAGTCCCCGCAGGACTGCACACAACGAAAACAATCAAACACTGGTCCCCGAAGGACCTCAAAAGGCACACTAAAAAGACACCCACCTATACATCACCACCAACACAAGGAAGCCACACCCTACTCATCGGCCGGATCATCATCCCCATCCTGAGCCCAGTGGAAAGCACCAAAAGGATTAATGCCATCCAGGTGCATAAATTTGTAGGCTTTGGGATCAGAGAAGCGCGAGGCCTGGTACATAGGATTCTGAAGATTCAGATCCAGATACACATCCCGGTCCTGGAGGGTATGCTGAATAAAGTAGGCCTGGTCATGGAAGCGGCTCTGGATGAGGGTTCCAAGGCCGCGAGTGTTGGCCCACATCTGCTCCTTCGCCTACGCCATGCGCATGTCAAAATGCTGCTGGGTCAGCGGCATAAAACGCCCGGAAGTAGGAGGAGTAGATGTGGGCGCAGCAGGAGCAGTGGTCGGCGGCACTTGGGAGGTGGAGGCCGGAGATGTGGAGGCACCAACTAGGGAACGAGAAATAGCAAGAAAGGATGGGACTCCGTCCGACTAACAGATGGAGAGATCTACGCCCTTGGCTTCCAAAATGAGGGTTATATAGGAGCCATAGTAGAGAGACTGCTTTCCTGCGGGAAGTACGCCGATGAAGGCATTGAGAAGAGTCTTGGGGAAGGACCAAGACTTCTTCGAATAGAGATAGTACGTACAAACCAGGGCATCAGCAGTGATGGTATCGTAGTTGTCGCCCTTTGGGTAGATCGTGTGGCAGACGATCCGATGGAGCTCGTAATAGAACGGCTCCAACTGCACAGAAAGGGCCAAAATAGCTGGAGGATTGGGGCCCTTGCAGATAATAGAATAGAATACGTCGAAGGAGCACTCGACAGAAGGAAAGAGAGCAGCCAAGGCCGGAAGAGCATCGCCCCTGTCAGGGACTCCAAGGATGCCGGCAATATCGCGAGCAGTCAGACGGAAGTATCGATCGTTCACCATTGTCTCGATGGCGTTATTCTGGATGTCGAAAATCATGTTGCAGTAGAACAAACGCACCACTGTGGGGTAGACAGGCACTGATGCCGAAGGAGGGAAGAGAGACCGGCCTCCTCGAACAGAGAGAGATGGCTGGAGAAAATGTTCCAGTTGATGGCGCGCCCCTTATAGACATTGTGGTTCACAAAATATTGGAACCATGCGTCAGCCGCCAAGGCGGAGGTAAAGATCTTCTGATCATAGCTAAGTGGAAGAGGCACGGGAGTGAAAGGGTTGACAGCGGTGGAGGAGGAGCGAGGACGCTTGTGGGTGGCCATGGAGGAAAGGAAGGAGTTTAAAGAAGAAAGATGAAAGTTTGAAGAGGATAAAGTAAAGGATGAAGAAGAAGATGGGGGTTTTAAAAAAGTGTGGGAAAGAAGAAGGGTTTTGAACGGTAGAGAAGGAATTTGGAGAAGTGTTGTTTGGTTGAAAAGTAATGAAGAAAGGAGTTAATGGGGGAGAGAAAAGGGTGGGATGGGATGTTAGGGTGTTGGAAAGAGGAGTAGAAAGGATGGATGATTAATGAAGAGAGGATTGATGGGATAGAAGTTAATGAGGGAAGAAAGAATTAATTGAGAAGTGGAAGAGTTGGTGGGGCCACGTAGCAGATGTGACTACTGCAGTCTGCCTAAAACCGGTATACCGTCGGTATGGTATGCCGACGGTATACCGATTTTTGGCACAGAACATAATTCTGAACCAAAATCGGCATGCCGTCGGTATACCGCGGTATACCGTCTGTGTGCCGGTTGAGATGAGCTAAGAGTCGAAATTTAAGATGCCTAATTCATGGCAAAGAAAAATAAAGCGATCCTCCTGGAGAGATTTGGTGAAAATATTGGCTAACTGATAAGTAGTATCAATAATTCAAGGCGGATATCCCCCTCTTGTTGATGGTCACGAAGAAAATGGTGTCTGATTTCAATATACTTCGCGCATGAGTGACAAATCGGGTTTTTTGTGAGATTGATCGAGCTAATGTTATCACATTTAACAGGGGTGCAAGTATGAGAAATGCCATAGTCTACAAGTGTTTGTGACATCCAAAGAATTTATGTACAACAGCAACCGGCCGTAATATACTCGATCTCAGTGGTTGAAAGAGCAACAGAATTTTGTTTCTTACTAAACCACGTTACTAAGGATTTCTCAAGGAATTGACATGTGCTGCTAGTACTTTTTTGGTCAATCTTGCATTCGAAAAATTTGCATCCAAGAAGCCGTAAATTTCAAAGGATGAAGATTTCGGATACCAAAGGCCCATATTAACGGTGCCCTTGAGATATCGAAAAATACCTCGATACTTACGAATATCGACTGAAGTGCCATCTTCATCATTGTCAAGCTTTGTCATTGTTGCCATAGGAGTCCTCATTGATTTGGATGAGTCGAGTTCGAAACGCTTGAGGAGATCCTTTGTATATTTTGCTTGATTTATGAAGGTTCCTTTGGGTCCTTGTTTGATTTGTAAGCCCAAAAAGAATGATAGTTCACCCATCATGCTCATTTTAAATTCATCCTGCATTACTTTAGTAAATTCTACACAAAGTGCGTTGTCAGTAGAACCAAAAATAATGTCATCGACATAAATTTGAACCAATAAAAGAGTGTCATTAAGGGATTTGATGAGAAGTGTCGTGTCGACTTTGCCCTTAGAAAAATTATGTGAAATAAGAAAAGAACTAAGGCGCTCATACCAAGCACGAGGAGCTTGTTTGAGGCCATAAAGGGCTTTGTGTAGCTTAAAAATATGATGAGGAAATTGTACATCTTCAAAGCCAGGAGGTTGTTTAACATAAACTTCCACTTTAATAATACCATTTAGAAAAGCACTTTTAACATCCACTTAAAAAAGTTTGAAATTATTAAAGCAAGCAAAAGCACACAACATAAGAATGGATTCTAGACAAGCAACCGGAGCGTAGGTTTCATCGTAGTCAATGCCTTCCTCTTGGTTATAGCCTTGAGCAACCAATCGGGCTTTGTTACGAGTCACTAACCCATCTTCATTAAGTTTATTTTGAAACACCCATTTAGTTCCAATAATGGGGTGGTTGCTAGGTTTAGGGACAAGTTTCCAAACCTTGTTTCGCTCAAATTGATTTAGCTCTTCTTGCATCGCTATCATCCAAAATTCATCATAAAAAGCATCATTAATATTTTTAGGCTTTATTTGAGAAATAAAAGCCACGTTTGCACAAAGATCACGAATAGAGGATCTAGTGCTTACACGGGAAGAAGGATTCCCCAATGATAAGCTCCTTAGGATGATTAGTGACAAATCTCCATTCCTTTGGAAGATCCTCTTGAGGAGGCTCGAGTGGTGGAGACTCTTTTGTTGGAGGAGTCACAACTTCATTGTTAGATAAAGAAGGATGGTCTCCAATAGAGGAGTTTTCCAACCCAAACGAGATGTCATCAATATCATCGGAAGAGGAGGATGTAGAAGAGTTAAGTTCATTAAAAGAGACATTGATTGACTCTTCGACAACAAGACTTCTTTTATTAAAAACACGAAAATCTTTACTATGAATTGAGTAGCCAAGGAAAATTCCTTCATAGGCTTTTTCTTCAAACTTGCCTAGGTTGTCCTTGGTATTCAAAATAAAACAGTTGCATCCAAAAACTTTAAAATATTAAATAGAGGGAATTTTGTCAAACCAAAGCTCATAAGGAGTCTTTTTAAAAATAGGTCTAATCAAGACCCTATTTATAACATGACATACCGTGTTAACGACTTCCATCCAAAAGTATTGGGGAAGTTTATATTGGTTTAACATAACCCGGGCCATATCGCCAAGGGTTCTATTCTTTCTCTCCACAACACCATTTTGTTGAGGAGTTCAAGGGCAAGCAAAATTATGTCCAAAACCATTCTTTTCACAAAATTTTTTAAAATCGACATTGTCAAATTCTTCTCCATGATCACTTCTAATCTTGTTAATAGAAAAACCTTTTCTCATTTTGAACACGTTTACAAAAAACAAAAAATTCACGAAAAGTATCACTTTTACAAGAAAGAAAAATAATCCAAGTAAATCTCGAAAAATCATCAACCAAAATAAAAGCATAAAGCTTGCCTCCAAGACTAGGTACTTTACTAGGACCAAAAAGATCCATATGAATAAGTTGAAGTGGTCTAGTGGTACTCACAGAGTTGATTGATTTGAAGGATGACTTGGTCAACTTACTTTTCTCGCATTCTTCACACACCATATCCTTTTTGAAAGGGATACTTGGGAGTCCTCTTACAAGCCTCTTGGTAGCAAAACGAGAAATGATATCTATGTTAGCGTGTCCAAGCCTCATGTGCCAAAGCCAACTTTAATCGTTCTTTGCAACTAGGCACCTGTCATTGTTATTACCTTCGACAAGATATAAAACATAGATATTGTTTTCTCTAATGCCTTCATAAACAATAGATCTATTAGAGCTATCGGTAATGAAGCATTTGGGTGTAACAAACTTAATATCATAACCATTATCGGTAAGATGACTAATACTAAGAAGATTGTGTTTGAGATTTGTAACAAGACATACATTCTTAATACAAGGATAAGGAGGGGAACCGATATTACCATTTCCTATAATGTGACATTTAAGATTGTTACCAAAGGAGACGTGTCCGTCCTTCTTCATCGATAGCGTTGTAAATAATGAAGCATCACTGGTCATGTGCTGTGAACAACCGCTATCGAGAATCCACTTGCTTCTAGCATGAGAAGGATTCTTTACCTACAATATAAGTTGAAGATGAACATTTTGGTACCCATGATCGTTTGGGTCCTTGAGTATTAGTCTTAGGAACCCATTTATAAACTTTTATATCAACTTGTTTCCTTGTATGACAATAATTGGAAGTATGTCCAAGCAAGCCACAATAGTTGCACATCATAGAAGATTTAGAAGAAAATGTGTGAGTATTATGCATATGTGAAGCTCTAGTGCGAGGAGTTCTATCATTAGTGTTATGATGATGATAATAGAATGCATGATGTGAAGTGTTCTTCTTAACAAACGGTCCTTTCCTTGTGTTAGAATAGGACTTGTGTGTAGTGTTCTTGTTCATGTAAGATGTATGACTAGTATTGTGATAAGTGTGGGGGCGTCTTGGAGTATGTGTGTGAGTAGTGTTCTTATTACCTAGTTTCTTACTCTGTACAAGAAGATCATTATACTTAGTAGAAATATCATATTCTCTTCTATTAGCATCTTGAACTTTATGCATAGCAAAATCGTAAGCCCTTCTGAGGGATTGAATCTCATCATCCTTTTTCTTGATGGTGACAAGGGATTCTTAAAACTTGAGTCGCAAAGACTCTATCTCATCCGTGTCAGAAGCGAAAGATTTCCCTTTTACATCAATAATGATGCTTGAGAGTCTCTCTACTTCAAGTTGAAGAGCATCAACCTCTTTTAGAGATTTTTTGTATTTATTCCTAACACCTTTGTGTTCTTCGTGTAGTTCAAGGATAGCATTCTCCAAGTCATCATAAGTAAGAGTATTTAAAGAAAGATCATCGAGTACCTCATCGGTTGCTATGAGACAAACGTTTGCATTGTGCTTGCAATCTTTGTCGTTGTCTGAATCACTAGCATCGCTCTCACACCAAATACTGGTATTAGAAAATTTTCTGGAGGAGGAGCTTCCTTTGCTAGGCTTCTCGTACTTACTAGAGTCTTTTCTTGTCATGGGACAATCTCTCTTGATGTGTCCGGTTCTTCTGCATTGATAGTATATCGGATCTTCATCGTTGTCCCGTCTGAAGCGGTTGGCTTTGTTGAACTTGAAGAGCTTTCGGAAGTGCTTAGCTGTGAGAGATATTTCTTTATCATCATCCGACTCGTTGTCGTCGGAGCTATCCTTTGAGTAGGATTTTATAACTTTGAGAGCCAGAGACTTCTTCTTCTCTTTGGCCTTCTCCTTCTCCTTCTCTTGTATGAAAGATTTCTCTTGATCTTTCATGTCGAGTTCATGAGTCATAAGCTTTCCCATGAGGGTCTCAAGGTTCATGACTGTCAGGTCGTTCCCTTCAATGATGGCGGTAGCTTTAGGACTCTATCCTTTGGTCAATCCTCTAAGAATTTTCCTGATCTTTTCATGAGCAGGATATTCCTTACCAAGAGAAGAAAGAGGATTAATAATATCACCAAAACGAGTAAACATGCAAGTAATAGACTCATCTTGTTTCATCTTAAAGGACTCATATTCTTGTGTGAGTCTACTAATCTTGGATTCTTTTACTTGTGATGTTTCCTCGTGTGTGACTTCAAGCAACTTCCAAATCTTATTAGAAGTCTTGCAAGTAGAGATTCTATTGAATTCACTGCTATCGAGAGCACGGTAAAGAGCGTTCATAGCCTTGGCATCTCGACTAGCAAGCTTCTTGACATTTTCAGTGAGTTTGTCCCTAAGGGTGTCAGATACAACATCCTCAATAACACCGGAAGGATTAAGGAGACCATTTATCACACAATCCCATAAATTAAAATCTATGGACTTGAGATAAATGCTCATCCTAATCTTCCAATAGTTATAGTTGGTTCCATCAAATAGAGGAGGCCTATTTATGGAGTGTCCCTCATTATGAAAAGTGTTGATACTAGGGTTAGTGGCCATTGATCACTCTAAGGATGTAAACCAAATCAAGAGAACAAATTACTGATACCAATTGTAGAACCCAAGAGGGGGGTGAATAGGGAAATAAAATAATTTAAACACAAGAAGCAATATTCTTCAAATAAAATGAGAGAGTAAGAAGATCAAACTCGTAATGTATCCTGGTATCCTCGCTAGAGGTAATCCAGTCCCGGAACTCTCTCCGGCTTAAATCTACTATTTGGTAAAATAGTACACACGAGTTTGGTTCTGAAGAACTCGCCAACCTCGATACGAGTTTGCATCCGAAGAACTCGCCAACTTCTTACACACGAGTTTTCTTACGAAGGCTCGCCAACTTCAAAGAAAAAGGAAGAGAACTTGTTGATCTTCTAACACTTGAAGATCGAAATGTACAACTCTTGAATACTCTAGCACTTTGGGAATGGATGACAATTAAAAGCTTGGTAGAGTATTAATGGTGGAGCTCTTGGTTGTTTGGAAAATTTATGGCTTGAGTGGATGAACCTTCATGAGAGAGAAGGCTTCCATTTATAAAGAAACCAAGAGTAGGTAGCATTCAATGCTCTTGAATGCAGCCCGACCGGCATACCGTCGGTATGGACCGGCATGCCATCGGTATGCCGATCTGAATAGTAACGGTCATAATTATATCCATTAGGAACATTTAATGCTAGCAATTAATGCTAGTGTTCGTCATTCAAAAATCAAATTTTGTAAACCGGTATACCATCGGTATGCCGCGGTATGCCGTCGGTATACCGATGTTCGTCACAAAACATTTTGTGATAAACAAAAGGTATACCGTCGGTATGCCGTAGCATACCGTCGGTATGTCGATGTTTGTCACAGAACGTTTTATGGCTCAGATAACGGTATACCGTCGGTATGCCGGAGTATACCGTCGGTATGCCGACATTTCTCACATAATATTTTTAAGGCAAACAAAACGGTATACCGACGGTATGCCTGAGCATACCGTCGGCATGCCGATATTTGACACAGAATATTTTGTGGTCAATAAAACGGTATACCGTCGGTATGTCGGAGCATACTGTCGGTATGCCGACATTTGACACAGAACATTTTTGTGGTCAATAAAACGGTATACTGCCGGTATGCCGGAGCATAACGTCGGTATGCCGTTCTTTAAGATATTGACTTTTGACTGAAGAATTAGAAAGCTTTTAGTTTTGTCATCCAACCTTAAGTGTTTACAGAAAAACCTAGACCTTGTACAGACTCGAAATCTTGAAGTATTGAGAGCTGTCTTTCAAGGAACGACGGTCTTTTCTTCAGTCTTCAATGCTTTGATGACTAGTCTTGAATGGACAGACTTTATATAGTAGAGCTTCTGAAATGATATCAATCTGAAAATAGAGAAAACTAAACTACGAAGATGATGTTAATATTATCAAAATAAAATGTACCAACATTAGAGATGGCATCATAATCTATGGTAAAGTATCATTCCAAGCTATGAATCCAATATAGTATCCGAACCACAAGAAGGTTAGTACCTTCTCATCGAACCAGAGAACCACACCTACGTCCAAAAAAGGACAAGGTATGGCAAATTAGTCCGCGATAAGATACTGTTCCAAGCCACAATTAGGTATAAGTACACGAACAAAAATTATATATACCTAACGGATAAGGTAGCCTAACCAGTCTATGTGAATGTAGTTTAAGAACAACCTCCAATGCATGGGCTCTCTGGCTAAAAATGGGATCGGCATAGTCCTCTCTTGGGCACCAAGGGCCTCAAAGCATAATCGTTCCTCGAATGTCAGTGGCCATCAGTAAAATGCTATCTTCCTATCGTGCTAACTTTTTCTATACGATCCATCTATCGATTTCCTTTATCAAGTCATCCGTTCGCTACACCTTAACTTTTCCTCGATTTAATTTACCTACTCAATCACCTTCACGTTTCATACTCATGCAATCCTCGATCTCGTGCACATTCCGTGCGCGTCAATTTCTAGGTTGTTCGAATCAACTCATCTAAATCTTTAAGACTACATCTTGTTCAACGACACTCAATCTAAGGCTTTGCATAACGTAATGCTTGCTGATAGACTCACCGACACCCCGCATCCTCAATCGATCGATCGACATCCCTGAGGCTATCGCATACACCACTCAAGGATGAAGTCATTCAACAAATCCTCAAAACTATCATTCGAGTCAAAATTGACTTCTTCAAATCTTCCGTTCGAACCATTCCTCGATATCCAAGCACGCTCATCTATATCGCACCGACGTTATTGTCGCTCGATAGTACCCCTATCGATAGTCATCTCACTTTACTCAGTCGAGTTCAACTCATTCTTGCTCAACACTATTCAATTCCCGCACTCGACTTTTCTAAGGTCGACGCAACTTTGGTGTATATGCCCAGCTCGACTTAGCCAATCGTGTCTATGCGAACCATCTTTTTTTTGTTTCTTGTCAAAAACTATTTTCTTACATTTTTACAAAATTGATAGACTTATTGTATGGACATCCGTGGGACATTTGAGAGAGAGCGCACCAACGATATCAACTTTACGGAAGCAACACTTCAGAGTTTGCGGAAACAACGGAGTTAAAGAATTCAATCGGTAGTCCAAGGACGTAAAGCCGTACTCTGATACCATTATGTCACGCCCCGCTCCCGTAGGAGCGATCGTCCTCGCTAAGGTGTGATATCGCACGAGCCTAGATTGTGCTCGTATAAGGCGAGTTCCATAACGGCCGAATTCAGCGGCTGGGACGGGGTCGACGCACAGAAGTCCCAAGCAGAGACATTGAATAATAGCAGCAGAAATTAAGAACAAAATATAATTTATTTCAAAATACTCTTTTATTGATATTGAAACAAGGGTTACAATGGGGCGCAAGGCCATGATTACAAGTCACTCAAGTTCACTCTTCTCACATTACAAGTCACTCATCTCTCAATACATGTCTTGAGCCAGAGGATGCTTCGAAAGGCGACGTCCATTCATTATGTCCTGTACAAGTCTTGAATACATACGGTCGCACGCTTCGAATCGCCAAGGAACTCCGTGCCTCGACGCATCCAAGCGAGCTCCGCGCCACGAGCTTCTACCTATGCCTGCACATGAAAACTATATGGGTGTCAGTACTTAACTGTACTGGTGGAATGAGCTCCTCGCCCACCAATACAAAACCAATACGTTAATTTACTTTGTGTGCAGCATAGTCCCTTTTATGATTGTCTTTCTAGTCTTGCCCTAGGATTATTTTAGGATCGACGTCTTGGCCTATTTTGTGTCTCTAGACCATCCTGTGCTTGCATCAACGTTAACCTATCAAGTCGTGCTTGCCTTTCAGCACATAATCAGAGACGCAACTACGCGATAGTTCTCCATTTCCATGCGACCGTGCTACAATTCCTTTGTGTCGTGCCTCGCAACTCAGTATGACTTAACCATATCGCCGCCTCGCGGCCCTTTCTACTTCAATCACCAACTGACCCAAATTAAGAGTGGTGGACTAAATGTCACTCGACTGACTTTGTCTTGCGGCATTTCATGACTTAAACTCAAAACAACTCAATTATAACTATACAACTTATATGCCGACAATATATAACTTGATGCCATATCTCGTGCCGAAGCACGTGGCCTACGTTACAACCAAATCTTAGGCCCAACATTGTGCTCTAACTATACACACATATTCAACTTAACTCAGTCCAAAGGCACACATACGGATTGCCGCCATGCCGACTCATCTATATGAATTGGTCACTGGCTTCCAGAGCCATTGTGGACTCCCTTTTAGCTAAATATAGGATGGACCGGTCAAAGCGGGTAGCTAGCCCCAATGAGCGTCCATCGAATACTTTACCCCAGGCTCAGCTATCCCGCTTACATTCATCCTCAAGTTTCCTCCTAGGCCGAAACGGTCCTGCTGTGGCCCCAGGTTGTCGTCCGAGGAAACAAATTTACCTTGTCGATAAGTTGTCCATGACCATGCAAGACTCGACTCAAACTGACGTCTCACACAGTCATTCTACCTCTAGTGTTACCATCTCTTTCAGGGCTAAGTTCATTACTTCTCACATCTGAGACCTTGCCTCGACGACCCAGTCGCGAGCATTCTTCTTTCTTGCCTCGACGACCCAGTCGCAAGCATTCTTCTTTCTTGCCCTATCATTTCACTCAACTCAAGAACAACTATTTGAAACACTTCCCTAACTCAATGGATCAACCGTGGCCCGTGCCTTAAAATACTAAGTCCGTGCCATCGTGTTTTAAACCAACTTGAAACTCTATGTGACACCACCGCCCAAGTCATACTCTATATGACGGGCCTTACGATCGTGAGACTATATGGTATACCTGGCCGTAGAACTCATAGGACAGTGCTTGCTACTACTCCTGATAGCTTAACATAACTTGCCTAACTTACTTTGCAACAACTTGACGAGCAAAGGCTGCGTCAAGCCTTGCGTCGGGGGAACGTGTCGTGCACGCGTTCGACTTTGAACAACCAAGTTATTTGAGGTGCTTAGACTTATGCTACAAGCCGTACAATACAACTTAACCCGTCGGCGAGCAGAGGCTATGCCACGCCTTGGGCGAAGAGACCGTGCATGCTTTATGAAGCATTTATGCGGGCGACGCCTATGAATTTGGCTAACTTTTTAGCTTGTGGCGAAGACCAACTTTCCTTCTCCCAAGCCACGGGACGAAGGATCGAGTGTCATTTTCAAAGCACGCCGTGCACCAACTCTAAGCCGACCCTTGGACCTGTAAAACTCCTAAATTTCTACTATTTTTTTATTATTAAATTTGGTATCGATTTAAAATTTTATTGTACGTCGCGTAGTCGTATTGTACGTTGCGCACGACATTTTATTTTTCGTAATTGCTCGACGAGTGCGAATATGTGCGAGCGTACATATTTTAGAAAAATATTTTTCTCTATATTATACACTTTCAAAATATTATATAAATATTCTTGCTATAAAAAGCCTTTTGTTTCTAAAAGTTATTAATAATAAATAATCTTTTTGTATACTAGAAAAGCCTAATTATGTAAAGAATATTTTTGCATACATATATTTGGTAATTATTTATTGGTCTATTTAAATAAAAGTATAATTTTCGAGATTTATTAATATTAATATTTATTGTTCAAAAAGATATTTAAAAATATTTATTATTTTCAAAATTATTATTATTGGTATTTTGAAAAATATATTTGGAAGTTATTGTGGCCATTTAAATCTTGATTTGAATTTATGTATTTATTTAAATAGTTAAATAATTGAAATTTGATTTATTGATTTGAATTTAAACTAAGGGAATTAAATTAGATTTAATTCGATTTGGATTGGATTTGATTTGATTGATTTTAATTAAATAGATGATTTATCTACTTGGGTTTTAAATATTCCTAGTCCATATCTAAGTGGGAATTCTCACATCCTATAAATAGGCAGGTACTCCTCCACATTATTCATCCACAACCAAGCCTTGTGCATCGTGTCCGTGTACGTGTCCCACTCGTATTCCATGTTTACATATACATTATTTCCCATCAAAGTGTCGACAATCCCGACACAATAAATCAAATCCTATTCTCTAACCATCTCCTCATCAACCACACAGCATCCCGTCGAACCGACCTCCGTCATTAGAGCCCTTCCTTCACGCCATTCCTCTGTCCTTAGCATCGATGCCGGAGCCCAAATCCTCCCTCCGGTCACCGGATCCACCACCACCATCATCATCGTCATCATCCCCACAACCACCATCACCACAGCCCGTCCACGTCCAACCGAGCCCCACCGTTCCCTGTCCTCCCCGTCTCCATCTTCTACATCGCCGCCTTCTCCGACAGTAACCGCAAGCATCCGGCCGCCATCGCCACCACCACAACCGCCGTTACCACCCTCATCCTGTCAGTACCATCTACCCGTGTGAACTGTTCCCCGACACCCCACACCGTCGCCTGACCACCGCCCACGGGGGTCATCTCCGGCCGGCCGTCCCCAAAACCAACATCAACAAAAAAAAATGATGAGAGAAAACCCTCACCTGAATTTCTCTGTGTGGCCGCCTCCCGCCAGAACCTCCGCCGCCGTCTTCACGAGCCACCGCCGATCCTTGCACAGCGTCCGGAGCGCGCCGCACAGGAACAGATCTGCCCCTCCGTCGCGCTTTGCCGCCGGGACCACGCCAAAGCCTCGCCGCCCATTGGAAAAACCCCACTCATCCCTGCCGGCGTCCTCCTCCGATCCGCCGTCGTGCCCCGCGCAAGGGACTCAGCCCATCCACCGCTGATGAGCGCGCAGCGCCGCTCCACCGTGACTCCGACCGCGCGAGCACCTCTCCGGGCGCCGACCGTCGGCCGCCGACGCCAGCTCGTTGAGCGGCGCCTCCGCCGTCGAGGAACGTCCGGTGAGAAACCCCCTACTCTCACTCCTCTCTTCCTCCCTCTCTCGATTTCTCGACTCTCTCTTTCCCAAATTCTCGTGTGTTCTCTTTCCAGCGAACAGAAGTGCGTTTTTAGAATATTAAGTATTATTATTATTATTATTTTTATTATCATTATTATTATTATTATAAACTTATATTATTATCATTATTATTATTACTGTTTATTATTATTATTATTATTATTATTATTATTATTATTATTATTATTATTATTATTATTTCTAAAACTGGCTTAGAGTAATTAGTATTTTCACAAGTAATACCATTTGTATTAGTAAATTATTTTCATAAAAATATAACTCTTAACAAAAGTTAGGTTTTTGCCTTACCAAAATTTCTAGGATTGTTTTGTATTTGCCTAAAAGTATTTATTTTTATGAAATATAGATTTCCAACCTAAAATGTTATTTTACATAAACTTAGTCTTTAGCCTAAAACGAATTTTGTTATGTACAAGTATTTATACGAAACTATTTTCAAAGACTATAAATATTTTCAAAATAGTATCTGTCTCCACAAAATTCTCCTCAAACAATCACCCATGATCGTGACCTATCATGACTAGTTCATATTCCTAATTCCTCGCAACTTCATGCCTCTACCTATCGACCATGGCTATCGGACAACTCGGAACTTGTCGCAACATCGCACCACACCAGGCCCGCTACCAGGCAAGACACCTTGCCATTCACTGTTTAATTATTTTAGCTCATATTTCATGTATTACTTATTTTCTTTATGCAAAATAAATTGTGATACATGGCATAACCCGTTAGAACTTACTGTCCATTCATATTTCCTGCTATGTATTATTTTTACACATTAAACCTAGATTTAAGGGACCACCTTTGTGTGTTGTATTCATGGCCTTGACACGTTGTACCACGAAGTTGTGTGTCGCATGTAGAACACGGAAGTGCATGATTGGCTGGCCACCAGTACGTACAAACCGTGCGATAGGAATAACCGCTAATAGAGGTTGCATGTTAGTTTGACTTAGCGGTTATAGTGGTTTTGTGTTGTGGATGTAACACAGTAGGCATTGGGCGGGGAGGACAATTCCTTAGCGTATGGGCTTCGATGCACTTCCCTTGTGACCCAGACTCTCCGCTGGAGATACGGGGTTGATGACCCATGATTACTGACGGCCACTGACGATTCTGCGGAACATCATACTCTTACTGATGGGGCCTCTGGTGCCCAAGGGGGACTACGCCGATCCTATTCAGCCAGGGCCCATGCGTAGGAAGGATTGTTCTTAACTACATATCACTTAGAACGGTAGGCTACCTTATCCATTAGGTATAAGTACTTTTGGTTTGGGTACTTGTATCTGACCGTGGCTTGGAACAATAACTTGTCGCGGATTAGTTCGTCACATCTTGTCCTTATTTGGTTGTAGGTGTGACTTACTACTTCGATGAGAAGGAATTGAACCTTGTTGGAGTCTGGATACCATATTGGATTCATAGCATGGAAAGATACGTCACCGTGAATTAGTTTACCATCTCATGTCCTTGTTTGGTTGGGGGGATGGTACGCTCGTTCAGTAGGTGCGTATTGGACCATGTTATAATTCGATTTACTTATTTATTTGAGCAATATTTATTCAGTTTATATGGCATGATATTATGTGTCTTGTTACATCCCTCTGAGGACCTGGTTATCCCTCCAGGTGTGTGCTATTGTCTTTCACAGGTGTTCTAGCTCTAGCCGTGTTCATCGCTATTTTTTCGAGGATGATTGGACTTGGATCGTCTTCGCTTCGCTCGCCACTCATTTCATTTTATATGTACTTTTCCTTATTTTGTTGGTAGTGGATTTGTCTCCGCCCAACATATTGTATCAAAACAATTCATTATCTTTATATGACATCTTTATTTCATTTATTTTTGTGTAGATGAGATTAGTTATGGTTCTACTGCATTTTACAGCTTATGTATTCATACGAGGATTCCATATATTGGAGTGTACTTCGTATGAATACAGCTGGCATGTCTACGTTCCTAGTCCTACGTATTTTGGGACTGGGGCGTTACATGTTTTTGTGGTGGCCCATGCAGGTCAAGATAAATTGTTTGGTTACTTTACCGTACCAAGCAAGCCTGCGGATAGGATTAGAAGTCTAGGGTCTCATCCACATACTTGACATCTTTTCTTGATTTTTTCTACCGTTTGACTCATCAATTGCATCTTGCTTGCTTCCTTCCATCCCTATTCTTATCTTCCCTTCGTGCTTTCTAAAGATTGACCCTACTAGTTAGTTGTCCCAAAACGCCATTAGTTTAATTCTTTAAGTTGGGTAGACTACCTTATGACCTAGCAACCCCTTTGACCTAGTGACCTATATTAGCAAGCTTATTTAGATCCTAGAATCTAGAGGACCTAACCCGTCTAGCCAACCAAGGACTTGGACAAGAAGACTATAGGACAACTGTATGACTTAGAATCATTCTACCTTCTTTTAATCTAAATCTCTCGTGCCTATGTTTTTACCACTATGACTAATGTTGCAACTATAATCTAGTTTTGCAAACTCATCCATTTATCGAGTTTGTTCATGACTTATGCTATTGAGCGGCCGCTCACTAACATATTGTCTAATCAAAATCGGTGCATGATGGTCTGATCAACCGAGTGCATTTTGGTTCGCTTTTGTCTATTATTCTACGTGGATGGGGACATAGCTAAACTTGTCCTTTAGAGTCCCATCCACAACTGCCTTGACAATTTCTTTAAAATTATTCGGTCGTCTTTGAACCACGTATTCGTATTCACCTCCTTCGAACTCTATATTGCTTTCGCCTTCACCTATTTTAGGAGGACGAAGGCGTTATACTAGAACCTTCTATCTACTATGACCATTCTCACTCGATGTTGTTGTATCTTCATCCTAAACTACTCGTCCTTCTCTCGGCCCTATCAAGACCCTCTAATCGCTTAATTTAAGTGAATCTTTTTCGTTCTATTAATCGTGACCCTCATTCATTGCCCGTGACCATACCGTATTTTTTTTTATGATCTAGATCGTAATTTCTTACGACATGATTTGTATTCGATTGTTTCCTATCGAAACCCCCTTGTGTCCTCTCACCCCCTACTAATTCTTAATTTCGAGGACGAAATTCTTTTAAGTTGGGTAGGATGTAAACCCCCTAAATTTCTACTATTTTTTATTATTAAATTTGGTATCGATTTAAAATTTTATTGTACGTCGCGTAGTCGTATTGTACGTCGCGCACGACATTTTATTTTTCGTAATTGCTCGACGAGTAAGAATATGTGCGAGCGTACATATTTTAGAAAAATATTTTTCTCTATTTTATTATACACTTTCAAAATATTATATAAATATTCTTGCTATAAAAAGCCTTTTGTTTCTAAAAGTTATTAACAATAAATAATATTTTTGTATACTAGAAAAGCCTAATTATGTAAAGAATATTTTTGCATACATATATTTCGTAATTATTTATTGGTCTATTTAAATAAAAGTATAATTTTCAAGATTTATTAATATTAATATTTTATTGTTCAAAAAGATATTTAAAAATATTTATTATTTTTGAAATTATTATTATTGGTATTTTGAAAAATATATTTGGAAGTTATTGTGGCCATTTAAATCTTGATTTAAATTTATGTATTTATTTAAATAGTTAAATAATTGAAATTTGATTTATTGATTTGATTTTAAACTAAGGGAATTAAATTAGATTTAATTCGATTTGGTTTGGATTTGATTTGATTGATTTTAATTAAATAGATAATTTATCTACTTGGGTTTTAAATATTCTTAGTCCATATCTAAGTGGAAATTCCCACATCCTATAAATAGGCAGGTACTCCTCCACATTATTCATCCACAACCAAGCCTTGTGCATCGTGTCCGTGTACGTGTCCCACTCTGATTCCATGTTTACATATACATTATTTCCCATCAAAGTGTCGACAATCCCGACACAATAAATCAAATCCTATTCTCTAACCATCTCCTCATCAACCACACAGCATCCTGTCGAACCGACCTCCGTCATTGGAGCCCTTCCTCCACGTCGTTTCTCTGTCCTTAGCATCGATGCCGGAGCCCAAATCCTCCCTCCGGTCGCCGGATCCACCACCACCATCATCATTGTCATCATCCCCACAACCACCATCACCACAGCCCGTCCACGTCCAACCGAGCCCCACCGTTCCCTGTCCTCCCCGTCTCCATCTTCTACATCGCCGCCTTCTCCGACAGTAACCGCAAGCATCCGGCCGCCATCGCCACCACCACAACCGCCGTTACCACCCTCATCCTGTCAGCACCATCTCCCCGTGTGAAATGTTCCCCGACACCCCACACCGTCGCCTGACCACCGCCCAAGGTGGTCATATCCGGCCGGTCGCCCCCAAAACCAACATCAACAAAAAAATAATGAGATAAAACCCTCACCTGAATTTCTCCGCGTGGCCGCCTCCCGCCAGAACCTCCGCCGCCGTCTTCACGAGCCACCACCGAGCCTTGCACAGCATCTGGAGCGCGCCGCACAGGAACAGATCTGCCCCTCTGTCGCGCTTTGCCGCCGGGACCACGCCAAAGCCTCGCCGTCCATTGGAAAAACCCCACTCATCCCCGCCGGCGTCCTCCTCCGATCCGCCGCCGTGCCGCGCACAAGGGACTCAGCCCATCCGCCGCTGATGAGCGCGCAGCGCCGCTCCACCGTGACTCCGACCGCGCGAGCACCTCTACGTGCGCCGACCGTCGGCCGCCGACGCCAGCTCGGCGAGCGGCGCCTCCGCCGTCGAGGAACGTCTGGTGAGAAACCCCCCTACTCTCACTCCTCTCTTCCTCCCTTTCTCGATTTCTCGACTCTCTCTCTCCCAAATTCTCGTGTGTTCTCTTTCCAACGAACAGAAGTACGGTTTTAGAATATTAAGTATTATTATTATTATTATTATTATTATTATTATTATCATTATTATTATTATTATTATTATAAACTTATATTATTATCATTATTATTACTGTTATTATTATTATTATTATTATTATTATTATTATTATTATTATTATTATTATTTCTAAAACTGGCTTAGAGTAATTAGTATTTTCACAAGTAATACCATTTGTATTAGTAAATTATTTTCATAAAATATGACTCTTAACAAAAGTTAGGTTTTTGCCTTACCAAAATTTCTAGGATTCTTTTGTATTTGCCTAAAAGTATTTATTTTTATGAAATATAGATTTCCAACCTAAAATGTTATTTTACATAAACTTAGTCTTTAGCCTAAAACGAATTTTGTTATGTACAAGTATTTATACGAAACTATTTTCAAAGACTATAAATATTTTCAAAATAGTATCTGTCTCCACAAAATTCTCCTCAAACAATCACCCATGATCGTGACTAATCATGACTAGTTCATATTCCTAATTCCTCGCAACTTCAGGCCTCTACCTATCGACCATAGCTATCGGACAACTCGAAACTTGTCGCAACATCGCACCACACCAGGCCCGCTACCAGGCAAGACACCTTGCCATTCGCTGTTTAATTATTTTAGCTCATATTTCATGCATTACTTATTTTCTTTATGCAAAATAAACTATGATACATGGCATAACCCGTTAGAACTTACTGTTCATTCATATTTCCTGCTATGTATTATTTTTACACATTAAACCTAGATTGAAGGGACCACCTTTGTGTGTTGCATTCATGGCCTTGACAAGTTGTACCACGAAGTTGTGTGTCGCATGTAGAACACGGAAGTGCGTGATTGGCTGGCCACCAATACGTACAAGCCGTGCGATAGGAATAACCGCTAATAGAGGTTGCATGTTAGTTTGACTTAGCGGTTATAGTGGTTTTGTGTTGTGGATGCAACACAGTAGGCATTGGGCGGGGAGGACAATTCCTTAGCGTATGGGCTTCGATGCACTTCCCTTGTGACCCGGACTCTCCGCTGGAGATACGGGGTTGATGACCCATGATTACTGACGGCCACTGACGATTCTGCGGAACGTCATGCTCTTACTGATGGGGCCTCTGGTGCCCAAGGGGGACTACGCCGATCCTATTCAGCCAGGGCCCATGCGTAGGAAGGATTGTTCTTAACTACATATCACTTAGAACGGTAGGCTACCTTATCCGTTAGGTATAAGTACTTTTGGTTTGGGTACTTGTATCTGACCGTGGCTTGGAACAATAACTTGTCGTGGATTAGTTCGTCACATCTTGTCCTTGTTTGGTTTTAGGTGTGACTTACTACTTCGATGAGAAGGAATTGAACCTTGTTGGGGTTCGGATACCATATTGGATTCATAGCATGGAAAGATACGTCATCGTGAATTAGTTTACCATCTCCTGTCCTTGTTTGGTTGGGGGGATGGTACGCTCGTTCAGTAGGTGCGTATTAGACCATGTTATAATTTGATTTACTTATTTATTTGAGCAATATTTATTCAGTTTATATGGCATGATATTATGTGTCTTGTTACGTCCCTCTGAGGGCCTGGTTATCTCTCCAGGTGTGTGCTATTGTCTTTCGCAGGTGTTCTAGCTCTAGCCGTGTTTATCGCTATTTCTTCGAGGATGATTGCACTTGGATCGTCTTCGCTTCGCTCGCCACTCATTTCATTTTATATGTACTTTTCCTTATTTTGTTGGTAGTGGATTTGTCTCCGCCCAACATATTGTATCAAAATAATTCATTATTATTATATGACATCTTTATTTCATTTATTTTTGTGTGGATGAGATTAGTTATGGTTCTACTGTATTTTACAGCTTATGTATTCATACGAGGATTCCATATATTGGAGTGTACTTCGTATGAATACAGCTGGCATGTCTACGTTCCTAGTCCTACATATTTTGGGACTGGGGCGTTACAGGACCTTTCCATATTCTAACTCAATTCGACTTGTCGGGATTATTCCCTTTAGCTATGTGGATTCGTTTATTTTATTATTAAGCCTACTTGTGCGAGTTGAAAACATGTGATTTTATTATATGAAGGCTAAGATGAAGCAAGTTCATCGAAACTACCCCACCAGAGCGAGCGGTCGTCTCGACCGAGCGATGTCTCTGAGTAGCCGTTACAAGGCTAAGTCCGAACGTCGTCGGTATTTCGATTCCTCCGATTGACTAAGCGGGACGGGGCACTACAGTTACAAATTACATAAAATAGGTTTTACGGATTACTTGTTTTGGTATAGTATAAGGTTTAGATTCGGACAGAACAGGCTTAGACATACGTGTAGTGTGTGTCAAGCTATGGTTCAGACTAAATGGGTTGACCACACATCTACTCGGTATTTTTTCTTCTCCCCGTGATTCGGAAAATCATATCAAGCAAGATTCGGAACTTGATTACTTTGGTTCTTATCAAGCAAGATTCGGAACTTGATGTCTTTGATTCATGATTCGAAAAATCATAACAAACATGAATCAAGACTTAAATAAAATCATACGATGCAAGAGTCATGATACCTGTCGTATATCGTATCGCAATACAATTCATGCTAATTTAGGAAATAAAATAAATTGCATTTATTTAATATTGAAAAATATATATACGAAGTACTTGCCTTGGTTTGTGGTTGGTGATCAAGTCCAAAGTCCTAGCTAGCTGTGTCAAGTAAATACTCCTTAGAAATTATTCTAAAAATTCTAATTAAATCTATTTATTTCTAAATACCTATTTCTATTAAAACTTCTAAAATCTATTTTTTAATTGACAACCTAACATAAAAAATACCTAAACTATTCCCTCTCTTATTCTTATTGGACTTTGGGTTTAGCCCATAAAACTAGTCCAACCACTGGACTTAAAATTACAATCAATAAATCAAATTAAAATACACTAAACGACTACCTAACCTAACTGGCCCAGCCATCTAGTGCAGCTCAGCCCACACTTCACTTCTTCAATTTCTTTTTCTATTCTTCCTTTTTAGAGTCTGACCTATTGGCCTAAGTCCAGGCCCATAGGTACAAACTTGGCCCTAATATCACCATTGCTAAAGTAGCAATATTTTTTCTTTCTTTTCCTTTCTTTCTTTTTATTTCTTCCAAAGAGCCCATAGGCCTAAGGAGGACCCTGTCCAAAACTGACTTAAAACCTAACCCTAATAACCAACAACACTATCTCCCTCAAGCCACACTTCATAGCTACAAGAACAAAATACTAAAACCAACAGAGCTTTTTCTCTCGCTTCTCACTCTCACACTCACACAACAACCATTTCCCTCCAAAGAAAGCCTAAACAAAAGAAGAGGAACGAAAAGAAGGAGAAGAAGGTTCTCACCTCTACGGAGAAATTGTGGCACACGCCGGACGGAGTTAACAGCTCTCGAGAAGGAGGCTTGTCACGACCCGCACCCGTTTTTTTTTTAAATGGATACGAGACGTGTCCAAGCCAGCCTACGCCGCAGTGTCGGCGGTAGAACGCTGTCACTGCCATGAAGATCAAAATCACAAATAATGCTCATTCACAAAAATTACTTTAACTTACAATGATCAAAAGTTTTACATTTACAGAAAATATAAACTTGTATAAATATTGAATGACTATAACTCGAATTTCTAGCTAGCCTCTAGGCCTTTGTCTGCAAGTACCTCCGTATCTCCCATGCTAAGTGAATCCACGGCTATCATGAAAAATGTTGGTTTCCAGTCAGGAATGGAATGAGCACAATTCACTGAAAGTAATTTCAAATAAAGAAAATGACTATAAAACAAATGTTAGACATCAATCATGAGTTTTGAAAATAAACAGTAAAGTCGTAAGAAAAGACAGAAAATTAATAGTAAATAAATAGACAAATATACTTTCCCCACTGTTAGAAGTACCTTTGATATGTGATCAGTCTGGGACACTACACCGCACGGTCTACGAGGTCTACTTGCAGAAAAATAAGTACTGTCTACGATATCTACTTGCATGAAAAATAAACACGGTCTACAAGGTCTACTGCATAAAAATAAACACGGTCTACAAGGTCTACTGCATGAAAATAAACATGGTTTACAAGGTCTACTGCATGAAAATAAACACGGTCTACAAGGTCTACTGCATGAAAATAAATACGGTCTACAAGGTCTACTGCATGAAAATAAACACGGTCTACGGTCGGATCACACATCCTTCGTACTTCTCATTCCCGACTCAACAATTTATAATAGAGTATAAAAATTACATAACCAATGGCCAATCAATGAAATATAGTAAAGATCAATATCGAAATGCAGACAATAAACTGTACTCGCCTGTGATCCTGTGCTGGTGTAACCGATAATCTAAACCACTCAGAATGCCACATTAGTCAAAACTCGTACAACAGTCCCCGAAAGCTAAAATAAACATTATCAATGTTCGTAGAATAGTCAAAATAGTTAGGATTGCCTGTCCTTAAGTCCAATTCTGGACACAGGGGCAAAACGGTAATTTTGGGCCAAAACGGTGTCCGCCGTTGGACCTGCTTTGCACCAAAAAGCGTGCCAGAGTCAACGGTCTCTAAAGTCATCAAACTATATATCTACGGATCTAGTTTTTTGATACCAACTCAACCGTATGTCCAGAGTTGGATTCCGGCAGGCCGTGCACAAAATCGCCCGTTGAATCGGACCTTGGGGCCCGCAAAACGGCGATTCGATCAACTGTCTCAGAATTGGGCCAAACTTGGCATACAGGACCAGAAAAACGATACGGTCCTGCTGGCACAAGTTTCGTCTCGATCTGACGAGCGTGTACAAACTAATTGAGAAATTTTCACAAAGGCCGATACGGTAAATTTCGACGGATACGGATCAAATTCGTCGCGCACACGCAACCAATTTGAATTCTGTCAAAGCCCACACGACCACGAAGCCGATACGCAGCTTTCGATGCTTTTGGTTCGCGACCACGTCGCCCGGATTGGCGGGACGCACGTCGTGTCGAGGGGTTTTATTGAATTTCTATAATCTCGAAACAAGTTTTTCCTAAAAATTTGAAACTGAATTAATCCCAAACTAATCAATGAAAAATAAAACTATGAGTTGGGTTTCCATCTGGTATATGTTGTCTATGAATCTCTTCAAACAGATCCTAAAATTTCTCAATACGCTGTCTAAATTCTTCCTTCCAATATTGGTTCTTGGACTTGAAATACTGCCCTGTTTCGACAGTTTCTCGGGTAAGTTCGTATCGATTTCTCGTCGAATCCGAGAAAGTTCAGTAAGAACTAATTGACGGGGATCCTAGATGGTCATATGGGCATTCTATAGAATTTTACGAAATCGAATTCCGTTGAGTAAACGAGAATAAATCTGATAACGAAAACTGTACCTGCTCGCTCCTCGCTGCTGTCGCGCTCTGTCCTGTGCGCGCTGCACGCGAAGCTCTCTGGACGATTCCGGCCATGTGTGGCGGCGGTGCCGACGGCGAGCGGCCGCCTAGGGTGGCTGGGTGTGCGCGTAGTTGAGGATTAGGGTTTTGAGTTCTTCGAGCTCTATACATAAATGTGTATCTTGCGGGAACCGAGCGGGTCTGAGGAGTTTGGGCTCGGGAATGCCCAGCTAGTTCGGGTGCTTGTTTGAAAATTTAGGTGAGTTTGCTAAAGTGTTGTGTTGGGGAGGTTCGAGCAGATGGCCTGGCCCGAGCTCGGCTTGGGCTGGGATTGGTTATTTTTTTTTCTTTTCTCATTTTATTCTTATTCCTATTTTATCAATCATTATATATATGTGTTCATAGCTATATATACACGTATATGTATACATACATATACGTATTTCTATATATACACATACACATCTTATATATAATATATTCACATATACATATATATACACATATACATTTATATATATATATATATATATATATATATATATATATATATATATATATATATATATATATATATATAATAGTAAAAATATATATATATATATATATGCACACACACACACACACACACACTATTATATATATTTATATATACATACAAATGCACACATATATAATATTTATACCCATGAACACTTATATATTTATATTTTCATACATATACATGCATACCTATATGCATATACACCCATAAATATATTATCTATATGTATATATTTATTTATCTATGTATGTATTTATTTACTTATATAGTATTTCCATAAATCTAACTATGACCTCTATAGTATCTATTCCTAAATGACTATATAATAATATTTAGTTGACAAAAATAATATAACCATTAATAATAAAATATTATTATATAATAATAACCTCAATAATATTGATCAATAAAAACAATAATAATATTAGTAAAAATAACGAAATAAAATATCCAATAATCGGCATTGCATCTACTTAAAATATGCCTACATGGAATCTTTGTGTACACTAGATGCCTATATGGGCTTGGGCTCAGTTCGGGTCCAGTCCGGGCTAAAATGGTATAACCGATTTTCCTAAAACTCAATAATATAAATAATAAATAAATAAACCTTCGGTAAGGGTTAAGTCGCATCTTGGCTTGGTTTTCCTAGTTAGGACACACTCATGGCTAGGCCTTCCCTACCAGGGCTAATACATTAGTCTAAGCACGCCATTGCACTATCCGTGCCACGATTTCTAATCACCATGCACTCCAAAACTCCGTCATGGCTAAAGTCATCTACAGTAATAATTAACTAAATAATTATTTATAAAACTCTAAAAGTCATGATTTAATTCAAATAAAAAAATAAAAATATATTATCAAAAATTCTGGAAAGAGGGGTTACAAATCTACCCACCTTAAAAATAATTTCGTCCTCAAAATTTTAATTCATAACTATTCCTTAAATTCAAAAGGAAATCTACCATTACCTTAATCTCCTCGAATTTTAATTCCTCCAAAAACAGTTTTTATCCTCCTCATTGCCATTTTGTAACTACGAAACCCCGAGAATTTCTACCCACCTTTGGTCGCACTACTCCCTCAAATCTTATGTCACTAAAACTTTAAAATCATCCAACTACTGGCTAAAATTTCTACCAATAGATATCTACTGCTTATGGCCACTATAATCGTCTCTTATCTATCAAACCACCCAAAATCTAACATGCAACAAATTAACACAAGTAGCTAAGAAATATTGCTAAATTCTAATAAACATGACCATTCATCACTCTACAATAGAAAGGACAGAAAGATAAGGAAAAATAATCGAGAACGAATATGGAGTTTCCAGAGCGGTAGAGGGTATCTAATGATGTAGATAGAAAGAAAGTTTATAAGCCCTCGACTTATTTGCTAGAGTGGGCTACTCTAGTCCTGTCACTTGCTAAATCGAAGAATCCTTCGTTTCTTAGAGGACCTTGCAATCCATGCAATACGAAAATTTTGTTCTCAAAATTCTAACAGGTTCCATAATAGAACGAAATTTGAGAAATCAAGATTTGTGACCTCATTCGTGGTTATTTAAACGCACAAACAAGGGATATAAATGCAATACAAGATCGTATCTCGACTTCTAGGTAGATGGAACAAGGGTTACGAATGTCTTCTTATTCTACGAGGGGGGACTACATAATAGGTATAGGGACCTATTTCAAAAAGTTCGGTTATGTAGTCCAAATATGGTGGTATGCATGAATGGGTATTACTGGGTCTTAATGGGTTTTCCAATTGGACATCAGTCGTCAGTTGGATGAACCTCAGACTTCAATCTATATGGACTGGACAATGTCCCAACGATAAAACTACTTCTACTAGGTTAGGGTAACCTAGAATAGGTTTTCACCCAAGTGGTTGAGTTAGTTGCCGGTCAGGTTGGTTAGCTAAGTTCCTAAAGTTCAAATGCGCCTTCGGTGACTTTTGTGTTTAAGTAGCACAAGAGGCCTCCATCAAGTGGCACACTAGTGGCGTGTGCGTAGTGGGCTTCGAGTAGATCACCACCACATATTGGGTCGAAGGGATTGAGTCAAGGTTGAGGCTCTAGAGGAAGTCGGGAAATATACCGGTATTATGGTAAGGGTTATAGCTAGTCCTTTTTACCTGAAAGTCGTACCATAAAAATAGAATACAAGGGGACGGATTTGAGTGGAACATGATATACCTAGATGAAGGTGGACTTGTCTAGAACTTGCATATAAAATTTGTTGTAAGGTAACAGCTGGTCTTGTACTCCGAATATTAATGACACGGCCGGGGACACAAAATGATCTAAATGGAAAGTGGGAGTCCATAGGGCACTAACTATTATTCTAATAAAAATTTATTCTAATCAATCGATGATCTTCGTATATCCTAAAATTTTAGGAGGCTTACAGTCTACCCACCTTAGAAATAGGACATGGTCTTAGGAATATTGAGGTTAGAGGGTTCCCAAAGTCCGGATATTGTACCTTGACTCCTGTTAATAGGGAATATGGCACGGCGTATCGGGATACGATAGATATAAGTCAAGTCAAGGATCGTTCCTCAATAAATGGAGAACGAGTGTGTACAATGACACATGGTCGTTAAAATAGAATAACCTACTCGTCCACAGTATACGAGAGTTTTTGACGGGGTAACCAACTCTAAGGCACATCCTATGAAAAGATTTCTAACAACTGAGTCGTGAGTTTCTATTGGGGTCAACCTGCCAGACTATTGTCACAAGGGTCTAGTTAAAGCAAGCTTCAATCAAAATAATTAGAGGCTCACGCCATTTGGTTCCTTGAGGATAGATAATCTCCTAGGTTGGCATTTTGACTAAGGGTAAAATCCTATTCATTCTCAAATTCAGTGGCTAGAGGTCTCAGTAGTAGTTTGAGGGTCGAGGGGAGAACGAGTAACTCAATCACATGACTGGCCGATGGTAGCTACCCTTGATTATAACTACCATAGCCATGGGGGATACTCTATATCTCTATACTAATTACGAGCGTCCGTCTTTCCAAATCAATGAAAGACAAAACAATAGAGTTCAAGGGAGATGTCACTGAATACAATTACGTGATTCAAAGGCGAATGTATAATTCAAGAGGAATTGTCAAAGCAGTCGTAGATGAGATCATAGATACCTCGACATCTCAATCTACGTAGGTTAATCAGTGGAAGAGCGAACCGAGTGCACTACGGTTGATCAGACCGTAATACATCGATTCTGATTAGACAATATGTTAGTAGGCGTCCCCAATAACCATATGTCTTGAATCAAGCTCGATAAAAGAGTAAGCTTGCAAAACTAGGCTGTGATAGCAACATTGGTCAAAATAGTCAAATTACAAGTATACAAGATTTTTTGAAAGAAGGCACAAGTAGTTCGAGTTTTGTGAGAATTCAAAAATTTACCAGGTGTTATTGCTTATATAGTCATCCCACTATCTTCTTATCCTTAAGGCCTCGGTCGATTAATGGTTTATGGACTACTGAATTCTATATTCTATGCAAACCTATTAGTGTCAGTCAATTACCTCGCCAATAGATCACAAAGACCACGGAATACTAGGTTAGGAGACATGCTATCCATCCTGCAGAACTTCTACTAGAATTAGCTTTGGATCTTGTGGGACATACATGGCATTGTCCTATCCTCTATAGTATCCCAAACTTGTAATCATGTCTGAAATTATTTCACCGAGGATTACGCCTCGCCCGTATACTCGTGCGATAGTAAACCCTTGGTTTCGTGACTCAGATGTGATCTCCTATCAGATACTCTACCTGACACAAGGGTAACTACGATTAAAGAGGACCACTAGCCATAGTTTTAGTAACATTCTATAACCTATATTTTCATAAACTACTTTCAACTCTAGGGGTCGTGTCTCGCCAGTGCGCTGCTGGCTGCAATAAATCCATAGTCTCCATAATTTAATTAAATGGCGACAGTGCGCTGCTGTCCTGCCATTATGCGTTAACTAACATTCCTTTAACTATATCTGAAAATATTCATGAGCTTCTAGAGAATCGAACAAGTTGACCATGAAATAGAGCGTAAGCATTTGTTCTATCAATCATAACCCTTAAAATAAAGGATTGAACAGGAAAGAAATATTTGAGGACAAAGAAATACAACATTCTAATATCTATTCCATGTGTATTCAAACCACAGAGGAAAACCTTTGGATCGAAACTAACTTGAGGTTCGTATGGGTATAACAATAATCAGAATTTATACAAAATAATAATTTCTAGGGCAAATAGAAACAACATAGGCAATTCGACAAGATATGAGGATGATATCTAAGAGGCAAAAAGAAGGATTTGCACAATTCATCAGGGTTAGATCACTGATTCTATGAAGCCCTGTCCCACCAAGTGAATAACCTATCCACATTGGATCATATCGTAATATCAAGAGGTAATAGTGTACCTATAGGGATCGGGCAATCTATCAAAATTAATAACTCTTCGTCTAAATTGCATGGTCTAGACTACCCATCGGTAAACTTGTATAAGGGACTCCTTAGTCCTAGTCATTCTCTTAAATTAAATTAATCCCTAAATGTGAATGAGCATTTCCTAGTCGCAGGCTCGCAATAGTACAACTAACTTAAGTACTATCACGAGTTCGCGTGATTTGCGAAGACTGACCTGCATGGGCCACCACAAAAACTTGTCACGACCCGCACCCATTTTTTTTAAACGGATACGGGACGTGTCCAAGCCAGCCTACGTCATAGTGTCGGCGGTAGAACGCTGTCAAGGCCATGAAGATCAAAATCACAAATAATGTTCATTAACAAAAATTACTTTAACTTACAATGATCACAAGTTTTACATTTACAGAAAATATAAACTTGTATAAATATTGAATGACTATAACTCGACTTTCTAGCTAGCCTCTAGGCCTTTGTCTGCAAGTACCCTCGTATCTCCCATGCTAAGTGAATCCACGGCTATCCTGAAAAATGTTGGTTTCCAGTCAGGAATGGAACGAGCACAATTCACTAAATGCAATTTCAAATAAAGAAAATGACTATAAAACTAAGGTTAGACATCAATCATGAGTTTTGAAAATAAACAGTAAAGCCGTGAGAAAAGACAGAAAATCAATAGTAAATAAATAGACAAATATACTTTCCCCACTGTTAGAAGTACCTTTGATATGTGATCAGTCTGGGACACTACACCGCACGGTCTACGAGGTCTACTTACAGAAAAATAAACATTGTCTACGATGTCTACTTGCATGAAAAATAAACACGGTCTACAAGGTCTACTGCATGAAAATAAACACGGTCTACAAGGTCTACTGCATGAAAATAAACACGGACTACAAGGTCTACTGCATGAAAATAAATACGGTCCACAAGGTCTACTGTATGAAAATAAACACGGTCTACAAGGTCTAATGCATGAAAATAAACACGGTCTACGGTCGGATCACACATCCTTGGTACTTCTCATTTTCGACTCAACAATTTATAATAGAGTATAAAAATCACATAACCAATGGCCAATCAATGAAATATAGTAAAGATCAATATCGAAATACAGATAATAAACTGTACTCGCCTGTGATCCTGTGCTGGTGTAACCGATAATCTGAACCACTCAGAATGCCACATTAGTCAAAACTCGTACAACAGTCCCCGAAAGCTGAAATAAAAATTATTAATGTTTTTAGAATAGTCAAAATAGCTAGGATCGCTTGTCCTTAAGTCCAATTCTGGACACAGGGACAAAACGGTAATTTTGGGCCAAAACGGTATCCGCCGTTGGACCCGCTTTGCACCGAAAAGCGTGCCAGAGTCATCGGTCTCTAAAGTCATCAAACTACATATCTACGGATCCAGTTTTCTGATACGAACCCTACCGTGTGTCTAGAGTTGGATTCCGGCAGGCCGTGCACAAAATCGCCCGTTGAATCGGACCATAGGGCCCGCAAAACGGCGATTCGATCAACTGTCTCAGAATTGGACCAAACTTGGCATACAGGACCAGAAAAATGATACGGTCCTGCTGGCGCAAGTTTCGTCTCAATCTGACGAGCGTGTACAAACTAATTGAGAAATTTTTACAGAGGCCGATACGGTGAATTTTGACGGATACGGATCAAATTCGTCGCGCACACGCAACCAATTTGAATTCCGTCAAAGCCCACACGACCACGAAGCCGATACGCATCTTTCGATGCTTTCGGTTCGCGACCACGTTGCCCGAATTGGCGGGACGCACGTCGTGTCGAGAGGTTTTATTGAATTTCTATAATCTCAAAACTAGTTTTTTCTAAAAATTTGAAACTGAATTAATCCCAAACTAATCAATGAAAAATAAAACTATGAGTTGGGTTTCCATCTGGTATATGTTGTCTATGAATCTCTTCAAACAGATCCTAAAATTTCTCAATACGCTGTCCAAATTCTTCCTTCCAATATTGGTTCTTGTTCTTGAAATACTGCCCTGTTTCGACAGTTTCTCGGGTAAGTTGGTATCGATTTCTCGTCGAATCCGAGAAAGTTCAGTAAGAACTAATTGACGGGGATCCTAGATGGTCATATGGGCATTCTATAGAATTTTTTGGAATCGAATTCCGTTGATTAAACGAGAAGAAATCTGATGACGAAAACTGTACCTGCTCGCTCCTCGCTACTGTCACGCTCTGTCATGTGCGTGCTGCGCGCGAAGCTCTCTGGCCAATTTCGGCCATGTGTGGCGGCGGTGCCGGCGGCGAGCGGCCGCCCAAGGTGGCTGGGTGCGCGCACAGTTGAGGATTAGGGTTTTGAGTTCTTCGAGCTCTATACATATATGTGTATCTTGCGGGAACCGAGCGGGTCCGAGGAGTTTGGGCTCGGGAATGCCCAGCTAGTTCGGGTGGTAGTTTGAAAATTTTGGTGAGTTTGCTAAAGTGTTGTGTTGGGGAGGTTCGAGCAGATGGCCTGGCCCGAGCTCGGCTTGGGCTTGGATTTGTTGTTTTTTTTTCTCATTTTATTCTTATTCCTATTTTATCAATCACTATATATATGTGTTCATAGCTATATATACACGTATATGTATACATACATATACGTATTTCTATATATACACATACACACCTTATATATAATATATTCACATATACATATATACACATATACATTTATATATATATATATATATATATATATATATATATATATATATATTATATATATATAAAAAAAAATATATATATATATATATATATATTATATATATATACACCTAAAAAAAAAATATATATTATATATATATACACCTAAAAGCATCACTTTTGTAGTAACCTTATTTCCTTAAATTTTGAATGAGAATCATATGGGCAAATGTTTGTATATTATATTTGTTGCAAGTGTTAATGCAAATGTCTGATATTCTATATTGTAGATAATATGGTGTGTGGTGTCACACAGAAGATCATATTATCAGTTTCCTATGGAGTATATAAATAGTTCACAACCTAGATGGACTTGGACAATCTATTGGAAAGGTTGTAGTGTAATCTGGTATTAGTCTATCTTGACTATAGGTTTACACTAGTACACTTTGTGTGTATTGAACAGGACCACTTAAGGTTGTTCTTTTTGTACTGACTACATAAGAGAACAAATACCTCTGTTATTATGGATGCTTGTACTCTTAATCCGGATATAATAATGGACATGTATATGCAGTGTGCATTACTTTGACTCATAAAAGAGTGAGATTCATTATGGATCAACAACCTCTATGAATTGGGTAATAACATTGTATGTATGATGGGCTGTTGATTATAAATGGAATCCATGTCCCGATACATCGGGTTGATGATGTCCTCTTAAGGAGCTCATAATGATTGTCATGTAAACCTTGCAGGTGGATTATATCCGATATGACAAATAAAGTTGAGCGGTACTACTTAAGGATAAAAGATGTCGAATCAATATAGTTGTCAGTAACTTAATTTGATCGACAGACATACGATATCTTAACATGGGGAGCCAAACGAGCATATAATAAAAGGAGCCCACAAACATAATTTGGGATTAGGGAGGTAGTGCAACAATAGCTCATTAGTGGACCGAGCTATTGTTAATGGGCCTTAATTGTGTGTTCGGGCTGACCACGGGATATCCAGATCCGTTAGGAGGCCTAACCCTAATTTCTCCTCATGGTCCCTATCGTAGCCTATATATATCCTCTATTCTCTGGCCGCCAGATTACTGATCAGAAATCTGAAATTTTCTCTAAGTTCGTGATTCACGTAAGGAGAGAAAGAGAGGGCTACCAAGGAGAAGAAAAGGTTGGGAGATCGTCGCCCACACGACGTCCAACTCGAGGAAGGAATACGTGCAGAAGATCTTGGGGTCGTCCGCTCGAGATTGCCAAGAATTACTTGTCTCCTTTCCGCCGCAGGTATAATTCGTGAACCCTAGTTTCCGCCTATGAAGGGTTACAACACGTATTAGATCTGTTTAACTTTCTATCGATCAATACGCACACCAAAGAAAGGGTCCAGGGAATCTCCAGTTCCATCAATTGGTATCAGAGCCACTTTGGATCTACGTATTGATTGATACGTCCATGTTGTCCAATAAAACCTGCGCTGTGTAATAGTCGGTAGATGTAGATCTGTTCTAACTCGGTTTTGCAGGCATCTTAGATCCAACTATTATGGTCCAATGCATATTTTTGATTATGTTGTTTAAACCACGGACATGTCGTGGATGTTGTTGTTGCTGTGGATGTAATTAAAATCACGAGGTTTGATCGTGCTTATTATTTTAATTTTTTAATCTAGATTATGTGTGAACTCCTTCGGGAGGCATAGGATTGATGTAATTTTAATTATTTTTGATCAATCGTAATGGTGGTGGTGGTTGTTTCTGACGCCGGACGAGATGCTGGTTTTAAGCAGTCTAGAGGCAGATAGATGATTTTCGATGAAGGAATCGACGGCCAAAACCTAAAAAAAAAACTAAGTAGGAGAGGATATTTTGGATTCGGATAGATCTGCGCAGCGCCATATTTTGGATTCGGATAGTTGAGGACAGAGTAGCAAAGATGACCATAATAGTTGGATATTTTCTCTTATTTTTGTCATTTTGCTTTTTCTGATTATGCATGTTTATTATTGTGTGGTTGTTTTTTTAAAACCAAGCCTACATTAATAATGGACAACATGGACATAATATCAACTAGTAGAAAAATCCTCATTGTTAAATAACTAAGTGGGAGAGGATTTTTATTTAATATAAATCCTATGGTCTCCATTAATGGTTTGTAGGTGATGTAATTATACTTACGTGTTGGCTTTAGTGCTTTCCTCCATATCGGATGAGTATAATTATGGATCACCAGTACAAACTTCCTTAGGAATAATTGTAGAAAGTTACCTAGTATGTGTTCACTTCTCCATCTGAAGGAACTCATTACAAGGTAATGGACTTAGTATTAAGTAATGGTATACACTAAGATACAAATAATGGTATCCTCTCCATCGGAGTCACTGCTATTATTTGTATGACCAGAGCAAGACCAGCATATTAATTTTATTTGTCATAAAGTTATATTGACATGATAGTAAAATTAATAAGAAAAATCTACTTGAACAAAGTTGAATTTGTATACGTCCACACTATCGTGGCATGCTAAATTCATGGTGCTCAAGGTGTTGGTGAATTTCTTATTATTGTTTCGAGGGAATCAATATTTAGTTAATTCAAAAAAATTTTTTGCCCTACATAATTTTATTTATGTGATTCTCAGGATTTTAAAAATGGGTTCTTTCAGTCCACTTATGGTGATTCTTAAAGAAAACAAACTTACTGGACCTAATTATATTGACTGGAAACATAATTTGGACATTGTTCTGACTGCTGAGGAGTACAAATATGTACTTGTTGAGGAATGCCCACCTAAGCCTGATGCTAACTCTGATGAAGAGGTCAAGGAGGCTTATCAGAAGTAGAAAAAGGTAGATGAGATGGCGCGGTATTACATTCTGGCATCTATGTCAAATGTACTGCAACATCAGCATCAGGCCATGGGCCACAGCTTATGACATGATGTATAACCTCAAGGAACTCTTCGGACATCAGAGTAGAGCAGCTAGGCAGTTTGCTATGAAATGTTTGATGAATATAAAAATGGCTGAGGGTACACCAGTAAGGGATCATGTTCTCAAGATGATGGGTCATCTGAATGAGATGGAGATCCTTGGAGCTGAAATCGATGGGGAAACCCAGGTCGATATCATAATCGGGACTCTGCCTAAAAGTTTTGACAATTTATGCTTTAATTACAACATGAACAAAAGGTTGTATAGATTGGCAGAACTTGCAAAAGGGCTACAGGATGCTGAATCTCTTTTTAGGCAGAGTGGTCATGTTTTTGTTTCTGAAAAGGCTTCTACTTCTAAGCCAAAAGGCGGTAAGAAGAAGAATAACATTCAGAAATAGGCAAACTCAGCAAAGAAGGGCATGGGACCTCAAGGCACGGTGAAAAAGCCGAAAGGCAAATGTTTCAAGTGCAAAGGGTCAGGACATTGGAAGACTAATTGTCCACTTCTCAAACAAGGAGACAAAGAAGATATATCTCATTTACTAGTAGTTGAAACATGTTTAATGGTGTTATCTACCGGCACCTGGTGTGTAGATACAGGAGCCACTAATCATGTCTGCAATACATTGCAGGGGTTCCAGGAAACCAGACGGCTCAGTGATGGAGAGATATGCTTGTTCATGGGTGATGCTACAAAAGTATCGGTCGTTGCATTAGGAGATGTTACTTTATCTTTTGGTAGAAATAAGTCTTTAAGAGATTGTCTTTATGCACCTTCACTTAGAAGGAATTTAATTTATGTTTCTATGTTAGTTAAGGATGGATATTCAGTTTATTTTAATGACAATATTGTTATTAGAAAGAATAAACATTTTATCTGTTCTGGTGCATTGGTTGATAATTTGTATGTCATTAATCCTATTTCGCCCACAATGCAACTTATGGAAATGAATAATATGTCATCTAACTTAAATAAGAGAAAAGAACCTTCTTGTATGAAGCAAACATATATTTGGCACTTACGATTGGAGCATATTAACCTAAGAAGGATTCAAAGACTGGTTGAAGATGGACCTTTGAGTTCATTGGAAGTGGAGGCACTACCAGTCTGTGAATCCTGCTTGGAAGATAAAATGACCAAAAGGCCTTTTACGGCAAAGGGGTATAGGGCCAAAGATGTGATGGAATTGGTTTATTCTGATTTATGTGGACCCATGACTATCCAAGCTAGAGGTGGCTTTGAATATTTTGTTACATTTATTGACGATTATTCAAGGTATGGATACATTTATTTGATGTGCCGTAAGTCTGAGAGCTTTGAGAAATTCAAAGAGTACAAGACTGAAACAGAGAAACGTCATAGAAAATATATCAAGTCATTACGATCAGATGGTGGTGGCGAGTACCTCTTTGGAGAGTTTAGGGATTATTTATCAGAGGCTGGAATTGCATTCCAATTGACTGCACCTGGAACGCCCCAACAGAATGGTGTAGCCGAAAGAAGGAATAGAACTCTTATGGAGATGGTTAGATCAATGATGAGTTATTCGGATTTGCCAGATTCATTTTGGGGATATGCCTTAGAGACTGCAGCTTATATTTTGAACTTGGTTCCTTCTAAGTCAGTACCTCTTACTTCCACAGAGCTGTAGATTGGGCGTAAGCCTAGTCTGAAACATGTTCGCATTTGGGGTAGTCCAACACATGTACTGAATGGGAAAGCAGATAAGTTGGAATCTCGTACAGAAGTACGCTTGTTTGTAGGCTATCCAAGAGGAACGAAAGGAGGTTTATTTTATAGTCCTAAGGATCAGAAGTTCATTGTTAGCACCAATGCCCGATTCTTAGAGGAAGACTATGTGATGAACCATAAACCCACAAGTAGAGTTGTTCTAGAAGAACTGAGATGTGAGACACCAAGTACTTCAGTACCAACAGTACAAGCGGATGAACTACAAATAACTGCACAACGTGTCACAAATGTTACACCACAAACGATAGTATCTCGTCGTAGTGGGAGGGTTGTGATACAACCTGATAGATATATGTTCTTGGAAGAGTCGTCAGATTTCGTCCCTGAGGAACAAGATTATGATCCCTGTACCTACAATGAAGCACTCCAAGATAAAGATGCAGAGTCTTGGCAAAAAGTAATGATATCTGAAATAGAATCTATGGATTCTAATCAGGTCTGGGAGCTTGTAGAACCACCCGTTGGTGTAAAAGCCATTGGATGCAAGTGGGTCTATAAGAGAAAAAGAGGATCAGACGGTAAGGTTGAAACCTTTAAAGCTCGGCTTGTAGCAAAAGGTTTTACGCAAAGAGAGGGTATCGATTATGAGGAAATATTTTCTCCTATAGCCATGCTTAAGTCTATTCGGATTCTTTTATCTATTGCAGCTCATCTCGATTACGAGATTTGGCAAATGGATGTCAAGATAGCTTTTCTTAATGGAAGTCTTGAGGAAGACATCTAAATGAAGCAACCAGACGAGTTCATTGAAAAGGGCCAGGAGCAACTTATTTGTAAGCTCAAGAAGTCCATTTATGGACTTAAGCAAGCTTCCAGATCTTGGAATATATGTTTTGATCAGGTGATAAAATCCTATGGATTTGATCAATGTCAGGATGAATCATGTGTATACAGAAAGTATGACGGAAATGTGGTGGTGTTCCTAGTACTTTATGTGGATGACATCTTGCTCATTGGAAACAATGTGAAGGTATTATCTGATGTATAGTATGGTTATCCAAACAGTTTGATATGAAGGACTTGGGAGAAGTAGGTCACATCCTTGGGATCAAAGTTCTACGAGATCGCAAGAAAAGGATGTTAGGCTTATCCCAAGCTTCCTATATCGATAATGTACTAACTCGTTTTAGTATGCAAAATTCTAAAAAAGGTTTCTTATCTTTTAGACATGGAATTACTCTATCAAAGGAGCAGTGTCCGAGGACACCTAAAGAGATAGAGAACATGAAGGCAGTTCCTTATACTTCAGCAGTAGGAAGCTTAATGTATGTAATGCTATGTACGAGATCAGACATCTGCTTTGCCGTAGGCATGGTCAGCAGATATCAGTCTAACCCAGGACAAGAGCACTGGACTGCCGTAAAGCATATTTTGAAGTACCTGAAAAGGACTAAAGAGTATATGCTAGTTTACCAGGCAGATAGTTTAGTTCCCTTGGGGTATACAGACTCAGATTTTTAGTTAGATAGGGATTCCAAGAAATCTACCTCAGGTTATGTGTTTACTTTGGGAGGTGGAGCCATTGTGTGGAGGAGTATCAAGCAAAAATGTATTGCTGATTCTACCATGGAAGTCGAGTATGTGGCAGCCTCTGAGGCAGCCAAAGAAGCGGTTTGGCTCAGAAACTTTCTGTTGGACTTGGATGTGGTACCTAGTTTACCTAAGTCTATTACACTTTATTGTGATAATAGTGGTGTAGTTGCAAACTCGAAGGAACCACGAGCCCATAAGACAGGCAAACACATTGAGCGCAAGTACCACCTGATACGAGATTTCGTAAAGAAAGGAAAAGTTTCTGTGATCAAGATAGCATCAACTGACAACCTAGCTGATCCCTTTACAAAGAGCTTACCAGCTAAGGCTTTTGACAGTCATATTGAGGGAATGGGAGTCAGATGTGTAGCAGCATGGCTTTAAGTATAAGTGGGAGATTTGTAACAGTATACTGAAAAGCAATGCTTTGAGTATAAGTGGGAGATTGTTAGGGTTATATACTAAAAGCATTACTGTTGTAGTAACCTTATTTCTTTAAATTTTGAATGAGAATCATATGGGCAAATATTTGCATATTGTATTTGTTGCAAGTGTTAATGCAAATGTCTGATATTCTATATTGTAGATAATATGGTGTGTGGTGTCACACAGAAGATCATATTATCAGTTTCCTATGGAGTATATAAATAGTTCACAACCTAGATGGACTTGGACAATCTATTGGAAAGGTTGTAGTGTAATCTGGTATTAGTCTATCTTGACTATAGGTTTACACTAGTACACTTTGTGTGTATTGAACAGGACCACTTGAGGTTGTTCTCTTTGTACTGACTACATAAGAGAACAAACACCTCTGTTATTATGGATGCTTGTACTCTTAATCCGGATATAATAACGGACATGTATATGCAGTGTGCATTACTTTGACTCATAAAAGAGTGAGATTCATTATGGATCAATAACCTCTATAAATTGGGTAATAACATTGTATGTATGAAGGGCTGTTGATTATAAATGGAATCCATGTCCCGATACATCGGGTTGATGATGTCCTCTTAAGGAGCTCATAAGGATTGTCATGTAAACCCTACAGGTGGATTATATCCGACATGACAAATAAAGTTGAGCGGTACTACTTAAGGATAAAAGATGTCGAATCAATATAGTTGTCAGTAACTTAATTTGATCGACGGACATACGATATCTTAACATGGGGAGCCAAACAAGCATATAATAAAAGGAGCCCACAAACATAATTTGGAATTAGGAAGGTAGTGCAACAATAGCTCATTAGTGGGCCGAGCTATTGTTAATGGGCCTGAATTGTGTGTTCGGGCTGAACACGGGATATCCAGATCCGTTAGGAGGCCTAACCCTAATTTCTCCTCATGGTCCCTGCCATAGCCTATATATATCCTCTATTCTCTGGCCGCCAGATTACTGATCAGAAATCTGGAATTTTCTCTAAGTTCGTGATTCACGTAAGGAGAGAAAGAGAGGGCTGCCAAGGAGAAGAAAAGGTTGGGAGATCGTCGCCCACACGACGTCCAACTCGAGGAAGGAATACGTATAGAAGATCTTGGGTTCGTCCGCTCGAGATTGCCAGGAATTACTTGTCTCCTTTCTGCCGCAGGTATAATTCGTGAATCCTAGTTTCCGCCTATGAAGGGTTAGAATACGTATTAGATCTGTTTAACTTTCTATTGATCAATACGCATACCAAAGGAAGGGTCCTGGGAATCCCCAGTTCCATCAATTAGATCTCAAATTAGGAAACCTCATGTGTTTGGTTTAATGTCTAATAGATTTAATTGTGTTTTATTTTCAGTTTTAGACATGTTTGAGGATGGATTGATGTTAGTTAGTATGGTTAGAATGAGTTTCATTTGGATACCCATGGTTAGATCTAAGTGGTTTAGACTACATGTCATATTTTTTAGCCTTAACTTGTTATTTTAGTGTCTCTTTATATAATGGATTGTTTTGCATATATATAATATGTATGTTAGATATATTTTATATATTTAGATGTGTGTGGATATGTTGTTAGTGGTGTACTTATGTTAGAGGAGAGGGGAGTATGGTTTGATGTGTGTCTTGAGTGGTGTGGAGAGTGAGATGTGTTTCTTTTGTCCAAACAACCCAAATTCATCATAATATTCATCCACATTTTTAGTAGCCATAGCAACTTAGAAATGTCATAACTTTTAGTTTAGAACTCTGATTAATCTCCCATTTTTTTAAAAGAACCGTATCGAAGTTAGCATTCCAAATATATATATTAATAGGTAAAATACATTCTAGAACTTTCTATAAAACTGTTTGAGTGTCAGCTGTCCGAAAGACAACACGTTTCGGTGTTTTTGCGATTTCGAGAGCTTTCAGACACGAAAATGCGATCCATTTGAAGTTTCGGAAAGCTAACACAAAGGCTACGACATACTTTAATCCTAGAATTTAGTAAAGGTTCAATTGGTATAGTATTGGTTTTAAGTAGAAGAGTGACTATACGACATAGACATTTTGTATAACCTATGAGCCTATGTAGTATGAATATTAAATTAATGTAGAGTATGTATTGCATAATATGTCAGATGAATGAAATGATATATATATATATATATATATATATATATATATATATATGATATGTATCCTCTTTATATTAATGTATATATATGGTTGAATGCAAGCATGTAGGAATGTAATCAATATAATGTATGTAAGTAATGCATAAATGCATGAATGAAAGAATGATATATATGTATGCATGAAAGTATATAAAGAATGCTAGATATAAATGCAAGGTATACATGTAATGATAGATATGAATGCATAATGTATACATAATGTAATGCAATATATAATGATAGCATGTATGTAATGTAGAATATATGATGCAAGCATGTATATGTCCATGGTTTTCACTTTTTCTTACATTTATCCTTACCTTCCCTTTCCATTTCATTTTCCTTCTTTTTTTTCCTCTTCTATTTTTGCATGTTGTATACAATGTATGTAATGTATAGATGCATGTAAGTATGTAATATGCATGAATGATATGTATGTAATGAAACTAAGTATGTATATGCAACTTAGTGATATATGAATGAATATAATGCATGAACTAAAGTATGCATGTATATGGGATATGAATGAATGATATACAAGTATCTATGTTTACAATAATGAATGTAATGAATATGCATGTATGTATTGTACCTATATTGTATATAGGCCTGGAGTGGTTTACCCTATATGACTTATTGGTCAGACTTATAGTTTGACTAGAGTTGACCTAGTTTGACTAGAGTGTTGACCAGAGTTGACCTAGATTGGCTTAGAATCATGTAGATTGCATTATAGATTTCGTTTACCTTATTTTGGATACATCATAACCTGTATTTCTTTATTTAGGACTTTGTGACTCAAGTTCAGACATCTATTTTTATCAGTTGCACATGGTATCAGGCGAGTACATTCTCTGATAGTATTTCTGTTTTATGATATCGCCCATGTTTTTTGTATTTAGAGTATATAACCTGGTTCTTTTGACACATTGTTCACACGGATTGGTATTTGTCTGGATCCTGTCATGAAATGTTATTCGTTGTACTCCGTGGAATACCTTGTGCAAGACTCCTTGTTTCTCGTGCATTGTGTAGATACGATTCCTGTGAAGGCTCGCAACCTTCTCAGAGAATACGTGTCATAACGTGTCTTGGTTGGATCCACTATACTAGTCAGGAGCGGGGGTATTAGCGTAGATGTGTGATCAATACCCATCTTATATCAAGCCTTGAACCTTGAATAGTGTTAATCATCCACCGCACGTATGATTAACCAGGCAAAATCTTGTATCATGTTCCTAAGCCGATCACATGTTGAAACTAGTGCTAAACTCACATAGGTAGTAGTTCCTGACTCCTGTACATGATATACACTGTTCTTCTGCTCTTACATTCATTTACAGTCTTGATATGCCTCACCATGATTCATGTACTTATTACTTTACCTTGTACATTCTCTCTATTTACTGTACATTTTCAATATCGTCTAACTAGAACTGTTATTGGAGATTTGTGCTCGTTCCATCCTGACTGGATATATTAAAATTTTTTTACAGATTATGGCGAGGAGGATTGTCCTACCTACTACGGCCCCATGACACAGTTAGCATTGACTTGGAGACCCTAGTTCAGTGGGGTTAGCTCCCGCCGATGAGGCATTAGTGTAGCTTAGCTAGATTGGTTTGGTACTGGACTTTGTCTCCAGATTACATTTTGACTTGTTATTATTTTCGTATTTGTATTAGAGATTATTGATTCTAGACTTGTATTATTTCTATATCGGATATTTTGGTTGATAATTTCATATCTTGTTGTCTTTATCTTTCGGTATCATCTATCTTTTTTAGAGTTTGTGATTGAGTATATTATATTGTCATTACTTGTCCTCCGTTCGAGTTGACCTTTCTCGACAGGTTTTGATATTATAAATGTTGTTAGATAGTAGACCTAGATAGCATTCTATGCCATTTCTGCGACGTAGGCTAGGACGCTGTTACGCACTCGTGCCCTTACTACAGGTGTTGGTCATGACACATTTTTATTGGTGGCCCATGCAGGCCGAGAGTCGCATTAGTGTGATGTCGTGGTAGTACAACGATTAGTTGTTCTGCTGCACGCCTACGATAGAAACTAAGCAATAGGCTTTAGCAGAGAGGTTACTCAATCACAGTTAGGACTATTTGAGAAGATTCCTGGGATGACCTTTGAGAATCTCATTATAAACTATCTCGAAATTCGATTCCGACAGTTTCTGTCTACTTCCTTGTTCACCGTTGAATTTGATTCTTGGTATTCATTATTGACTTGATTTTCTACCAAGATAACATTATGGGCTAGGTTTCCTCAGTCATGGAATCTAGAGTCTTCTACAGCCAAATTAGTTAGTTTGGCGATGAGATAGAGTCTAATTTTGGATGTATTTTTCGAGTATGGAAATTTAAAGTTTTTACAGCCAAGCTAGCGACAATAAAAAAATTTTAAATACCATAATTCTAGAGGTATGTACCTTAGTTGCAGACTCTATGGATTATTGTTGTTGTACTTACTGGCGTAACGAGGATTCTGGTAACATGGTTCTAGATAGACGGCTATGATTATTAGATTTCAAAATAGATACCATATAGATGGTGCCCGAGTATGATGGAATAGAATATCAGTGTGGATGTTACGTGAGTATCATGGATTATATAGAGGAAGCTAGGCCACCTATAGCGCAGCACCGTGCCCCACAACATCAGAGGGATATACCCCAGAGGGGCAGGGCTTTTGCGCTGACAGTCGAGTAGACCGAAGCTACGGGTGACGGGTTAGCAGGTTTGTCTTTTATGTTCTTCTTTCTATCTTGTTATATGATTCCATTAGTACATGTCAAGATATTTTGTACTGTGATAGATAGTATAGTGACCCTAATCAAGACCGTAATATCACGACCAGTAGGACCACAATTTGCATGTTTTAGATATAGTTTTCTTGACCTTTATTGTTTGGGGTTTAACCTAGAAGGAGTACGACCATCTTAATTTCGAGGACAAATTTTTTCTAAGGAGGGTAGATTTGTAACCACCACTTTTCTAAAATGAGGATAATTTTAAACTTTTGTAAAATTGATTATTTAATAATAGGTTTAAATCATGTTATTGATTTATTGGTAAATTTTAATTATTTTAATATCATTAAATTAGTGCTTTGTTATTTTGTTCTTTGGCTAGTGTATCCTTAGAACTGCTTAGCCTAGAGACTAACCATGACCATGGAGGCCTAACCCATGTGATTTGATTAGCTAATTACCACTTTTTAGGCTAAGGGTATTTTGATCATTTTGTAACTTTTGAATTACTTAGGATTTTGATTAATTGGTGAATTTGAGATTATTTTAATAATATTTAATTTAATATATTGTGATTTTGGTCTTTTTTTTATTTTAATATTTTGGGAATTTTTATATTTTAATATTGATTTTACGGGATTTGTTTAGTTGGGTTTAAGTTTCGTTTCGTTCCGACTTGTGTTAGTGACCCGGGTAGCTTAGACTCTAGACGGGACCCCAAGATTAGTTAGTCATGGCCCACAAACCCTACTAATTAAGTTAGTAAGTTTAGACTAATCCCACTTGTTATATTGGTTAAGTTAGAGGCTTAAATTTAACCCGTTTGATCCCAAACTTGAACCTAACTTAAAATTAACCAAGAGGACTAGTTGAGGCCTTATTGGGCTTTCCCCTAAGGTCCAAATATGGTTTAATCGTATCCACTATAGGTAGGTTAGCCTCCCTTTCTTTCATTTCATTCAATCTTGCCCATTTTCTTTTACAAAGTGTTCTTCTCCAAATTAGATAGCTTCCCTCTTTGATTTGATCTCCAAATCTCTTCATTCCTCCACCAAAACTTCCATCCAACCTTCTCATACTTTCAAGGGAGGGTGCTAGAAAAGATTTGGATCAAAGTGCAAGGAGGAGTGTCCATTTTGGAAGGATCTTCGTATCGGAGCCGTCCTTGAGAGTATCATTGGGATCCCACTCCCAATAGGTAAAACCAACCCTCTAAATTCATTTCCTATGCATATTAGTTAGTTTTGAATCCATAGGATCCACCCCCATGCATGTACCCCCTTTAGGTTCAATTTTGAGGCCATTTGGAGCTCTCTAAAGCAAATTAGAATTGTGTCTTGTGTCCTACTTATTAGATCTCAAATTATGACACATCATGTGTTTGGTTTAATGTCTAATAGGTTTAATTATGTTTTAATTTTAGTTTTAGACATGTTAGAGGATGGATTGATGTTAGTTAGTATGGTTAGAATGAGTTTCATTTAGATACCCATGGTTAGATCTAAGTGGTTTAGACTACATGTCATATTTTTTAGCCTCAACTTGTCATTTTAGTATCTCTTTATATAATGGACTATTTTGTATATATATATAATATGTATGTTAGATATATTTCATATATTTAGATGTGTGTGGATATGTTGTTAGTGGTGTGCTTGTGTTAGAGGAAAGGGGAGTGTGGTTTGATGTGTGTCTCGAGTGGTATGGAGAGTGAGATGTGTTTCTTTTGTCCAAACAACCCAAATTCGTCATATTATTCATCTACGTTTTTAGTAGCCATAGCAACTTAGAAATGTTATAACTTCTAGCTTAGACCTCCGATTAATCTTCCGTTTTTTAAAAAGAACCGTATCGAAGTTAGCTTTCCAAATATATATATATTAATAGATAAAATATATTCTAAAACTTTCTGTAAAACTGTTTGAGTGTCAGCTGTCCGAAAGACGAACGCATTTCGGTATTTTTGCGATTCCAGGAGCTTCCGGACACGAAAATGCGATCTGCTTGAAGTTTCGGAAAGCTAACACAAAGGGTTGCGACATACTTTAATCGAAGAATTTAGTGAAGGACCAATTGGTATAGTATTGATTTTAAGTAGAAGAGTGACTATACAATATAGGTATTTTGTGTAACCTATGAGCCTATGTAGTATGGATATTATATGAATGTAGAGTATGTAATGCATGATATGTCATATAAATGAAATGATATATATATGATATGTATCCCCTTTACATTAATGTATATATATGGTTTAATGCAAACATGTAGGAATGCAATCAATGTAACGTATGTAAGCAATGCATAAATGTATGAATGAAAGAATGATATACAATGTATGCATAAAAGTATATAATGAATGCTAGATATGAATACAAGGTATACATATAATTATAGATATAAATGTATAATGTATACATAATGTAATGCAATATATAATGATAGCATGTATGGTGTCACAACCTGTACCCACTTTTCGGGATACGAGTGAGTGTCCAAGTCAAACCTACGCTGCAGTGTCGACGGTAGTACGATGTCTAGACACAATGCTCATATCACATAAAATATTATTTTATTGCTCATTCACATTTCTAAATCAATTATAAAAATTTGCAAGATTTATATTTAACAAAATACAATGTCCCACAAAATTCTAATACAAAAAATCTAAACTATCTATTTGAATCTATGTTTGGCCTCCAAGATGTCTCTAACTCCACCCGAAGAAACCCAAAGCAAGAGAGCAAGTCATCAAGAATCTGTCAACTAAAAAAATAGGTTTCCAGTCAGGAATGGAACAAGCTCACCATAACACCACACTACACAATATAATATACATGCATGAAGGAAACAATAAGAAGGAGAACGAACTATAGGCATGACACGAAAGAGTATAGCTATAGCATAATGACAACATGACAGTCGACTCAATGGAAAGAAAATGAATAAACAATATAGCAACAAGAGGTCACGTGTACTGTGTGTTTTAGAATACAAGTGTTTCGCATGTGGACGGGTTAGGACATCCGGCAGTCAGTACGTGAGGTGCAACGACTGTTATCAATATTGACATTGGAAAAAAATTGTACATTGCGTAGACCACATGCATACTAGTTGTATTCTCCCTCCCGACTATCTCACAAGTACATGTCCAACATGATTAACATTAACAACACGACAAACGAGAATCACGATAAACTATAAATTAGGCATGTACATATACTTTAGCGACTCTAACTCTCGTGTACAAGCAATTATCATGAAGAATCTAGAACAGTGACAACATGGAATATAAAGATGAAAGTAAAAAGACGATATAGAGATACATGCAGTATAAAATAAAGGCAATATAATGCTACAGTAAAACTTGTCTTGAGTTGGTTGCAGTTGACGCACGGTATGATTGTGTTAGCACAAATAGTCGTAGATGCCAAAAATATGCAAGATGATCTCAATTGATGAGACGGGCCTCTAAAATAAAAACAAAAAAATAAAATATTTTAGAAAATTGTTGAAAAAAATATATGATTTTTACTTTTTCATCAGCGTTCCGAAACTTCAAACGGATCGTGATTCCGATTCTTGGTTCTCCCGGAATCTCGAAAACACCGAAACGTGTCAAATTTCGGACAACTGACACTCCACGAATTTTCCAAAAAATTAGGTTAAAATTATTTGAAAATAAATTTTATATTCAAAAAATATACCTCGAGACGGTTACAACAAAAAAAAACTGGAGGTCAAACGGAGTTCGAAGTTGGTAAAACATTTGAAAAGGAAGGCTGAATTTATGACGAATTTGGGATAATTATAACGAAAAAAGAGAGAAATTTTGGAAAAGAAGGTATGAGAGATGATTTTATTTTATAGGTTCAATATATATAGATAATGGAAAGCAATTAGTGAATTAGGATATGATTAGAACTCAATCAATAAAGATATGATTAGGATTACCAACTAATTTGGATAGGAATATGATTAGTTCAAATAAGAAATAATCTATCTAATACTAGATATGATTCAATTAGGATTATAATTTCTAACGGACAAGTCTCTCCATAAATTTAAATCAAATAAATTATTTAAATCCAAATCATATGAATTCAAATCCAAATCTAAATCCAAATCAAATTCAACATAATAACTTTAAGATAAATTTAATGTTTATCAAAGCAATTTAAATAATATAATAGATAAATCGTTAAATCAAATAATATTTCAAATCTTGATTAGATAATTCTTAATGCCACAATTAGTCACCATAAGTATTTTAAATAATGTTTGATGTTATCAAATAAGGTAAAATATATTTTATAAATCTAAATCTTAATCAAAATAAGTTACTAAATCTTTTTATTGCTCCAAAAATAATCATGATTTTCAAACTATTTTTGAAACCAAAATTTTATTTTGAAAATCCAAACATAATAATAAATAGATTTATAATTTCAATAATAAAATTTCAAGAATAAATATTATTAAAACTAAATAGTACTTTCAAACCGTTAATTACAAACTACATTTTTGAAATGCAGAAAAAATAGTAAATATCTTTTACAAAGTTTCAAAAATAAATTACTTTCAAAACAATAAAATAAAATAAAATAAAATTTAAGAAACAGGGGTTACATATGGTAATGTATAATATATGATGCAAGCATGTATATGTCCACTGTTTTTTCTTTTTCTTACATTTATCCTTCCATTCCCTTTCCATTTCAGTTTTTCTTATTTTTTCTCTCTTCTATTTTTACATGTTGTATACAATGTATGTAATGTATAGATGCATATAAGTATGTAATATGCATGAATGACATGTATGTAATAAAAATAAGTACATATATATTCAACTTAATGATATGTGAATGAATATAATGTATGAACTGAAGTATACATGTATATGGGATATGAATGAATGATATGCAAGTATCTATGTTTGCAACAATGAATGTAATGAATATGCATGTATGTATTGTACTATATTGTATATAGGCCTATAGTGGTTTACCCTATATGACTTGTTGGTTAGACTTGTAGTTTGACTAGAGTGTTGACCAGAGTTGACCTAGATTGGCTTAGAATCATGTAGATTGTATTATAGATTTTGTTTACCTTATTTTGGATACATCAAAACCTGTATTGCTTTATTTAGGACTTTGTGACTCAGGTTCCGACATCTATTTTCATCAGTTGCACAGGGTATCAAGCGAGTACATTCTCTGATAGTATTTCTGTTTTATGATATCATCCATGTTTCTTGTATTTAGTGTAGATATTCTGGTTCTCTTGACACATTGTTCACACAGATTGGTATTAGTCTGGATCCCGTCATGAAATATTATTCCTTGTACTCCATGGTATAGCTTGTGCAAGACTTATTATTTCTCGTGCATTGTGTTGACACGATTCCTGTGAAGGCTCGCGACCTTCTAAGAGAATACGTATCATAATGTTGTTTGCCATTGATTGTAAAAGTACAAAACAGTTTTATGGGAGGACTGAACTTAGACTCACAATACAAACTCGCTTGTACAAAGAAAGCCTAGGGACGAAAACCTAGGTACAGCAGTCTAAGTACAATTGTTTATTTTAGAATCTGGGGGGTGACGGTAGAGGCTCGGGAAGGCGACGGCAGCCCTGCCTTACTCCTTGGACGATCGGTATGCAGCCTTGGCTCCTTGTGAAAAGATGGTTGGCGTTGGTGAAGAAATGCTCTTCTTGCTTTCCTCCTGTTGCTCTTCTGGCTTCTCTCTCTCTGTGTATTTTCTTTCCGACTATTGGGGAGTCTCTCTGTATATGCGTGTTTCTCTCTGATATTGTCCCTTTTACAAGGGAATGGCACCTTGCTATTTATAATAGTGGGATGTGATAATTAGGGTTGCCAATGATTAGCTCTTGGAGATGGCGGCGGCCCGTAGATTGGTCAATCCAGGCCGTTCAGTTTTGATTGTGACGAATCCGAGCCATCGAGTGTAGATTACACCAAATCCCATTAGCAATTAATGCTGATTGGAATAAATCTTCCTCATAATGATCTTCTGATGTCTGCGAATAAATTAAATTTATTCTCCTGCCACGTGTCCCAGATTATTGGCATTTGACCCAATCTTTGATGGCAGTAATTCTGAGAAATTAATCGGCTTAGGACACGTGTCCTAGGAGCCACTGGAGAATCTGAACCATATGACGAGTGAGCCGCATATGCATAAGGTTAAGGCCACGTGTCAGGGCTGTCTGGGTAGTAGCCCTCCCTTGAGCCTTTGAACCACAGAGAGGTAATCATTGTGAGCCGCATAGGGATACATCCACCTGAGCCGCATGAAAATGATCCTCTTGAACCGTATGAGAAGTTTTTACTTGAGCCGCATGAGGCTTCCTCGGCCTGAGCCGTATAGGACGGATTCACTCTGAACCGTATGAGAAGTCTTTGCTCGAGCCGCATGAGGCTTTCTCGGCCTGAGCCGCATAGGACGGATTCATTCTGAACCACATAAGAAGTTCTTTGCTCGAGCCGCATGAGGCTTTCTCGGCCTGAGCCGCATAGGATGGATTTACTCTGAACCGCATGAGAAGTGCTTTGCTCGAGCCGCATGAGGCTTTCTCGGCCTGAGCCGCATATGACGGATTCACTCTGAACCGCATAAGAAGTGAGCCGCATACGAACGCCCACGTGGCAAGGCCACGTGACATTTTTTATGGCTCTCGGGGGATTTGTGTCAGAGATCTCTTTTCTCTTTCCTAGAGATTCGTTATTATGACAGAGTCATAATTACTTTTTTCTGTGTCAGGGCTGTCACTTTTTCAGAGTTGTCAGCCGTCAAGCAATTAAAGCGAGAGGGCAGAGGAGAGGGCTGTCCTGCCACGTGTCTTTCTGAGCCGTATGGGATATCTTGGACCGCATAGCCCCTTATGCCGCATGACTCTCCGAGCTGCATGGGCTTTCTGAGCCGCATGGGGTTCTTTGGCCGCATGAGTCATTTTCTTTAGTATTTCCCATGCTTCTACAAGACCCCCTTCAAAGTTTTCAATTTGCAAAATTGAAATACTTTGAATAAGAAGCATGGCTGTGTTCTTCTAGCCGCATATGAAACCCTGACCGCATAGAGATCTTGGCCGCATAGGTTGTTCAGCCGCGTAGGTGGTTCAGCCGTAGGGGACTGTTCAGTCGCATAGCTTCTCGCCACGTGTGCGGGTCTTTAATTGCCTTAAATTCGTTTCAGCGCCGTCTTTGTAGGGGGGAATCCCAAGGGTCAGCTCATTAAATCTTTCGGATTTGACGCCTTGGGTGAATCTTAGAGACGAAACCCAAGGAGTCAGTTTCGTTCTTCATGAGTCGGTCATTGGCCCACGTGTCCTCCTTCTCCCGTCTTCCTATAAATAGGAGGAGTTTTGAAGAGAGAGAAGGCTTCTTTATTTTCTTTCTTCTTCCTCAGACCTTCCCTATCTCGATTGCCCTTCCTCTCTTCGATAATTAATGGCTCCCAAGAAGACCGTGGCAACAAAGGACAAGAAGGCGGCCTCCACTTCCGCCTCGGCTGCGGCTGCTACTCCGCAGGTCGTCGTACCTGATGTTCATCCTGACGTTCGCCCTCTCATTACTGGTAAGGACAATGTATGAGTTAAAGAACCCCAACTGCCATGGCTACGTCTCATACTTTATGCACGAGCCTTTGTAAATCGTATGTTCGCCCTACGGCTGAGCTGCGAGCCGCATAAGAAAACCACCGTGTCTGTATGCGCGCCTTGTCGGTAAAGCCGCATAAGTGACGCTAAACCGCATAGACTTTTATTGTACGGAGCCGCATAAGCGTTCTTCTGGGCTTGAGCCGCATGAGGCTTTTTGGAACCGCATAAGACTTATGAGAGCTTCATGGGGCTACGTGGATGTTTTCTTGTGCCGCCTGGGGTTTGAAAGCACCCAATCAGCTCTTTTTATTCCTCCGTTTAACTTACTTTTCTCTGTCTGTTCTTCAGTGAATCTGCCGGTTAACGCTGCTGGAGAACTCTTGGTGGGTAGCGCTCAAGCTGCTCTCGGCTATAGGTACGACCATATTGTTCAGCATATGACAGACCAGTTTCCGAGCGATGAGCCTATGGCTAGATTGAATGCCATCAAGAATCAGTCTTTCCATTTCCTTAATGCTATGATAAACTCCGGGAAATTTGAAGGGGAGTATTTGAAGCCTACATTCTTTTTTGGAGACGCCTTGACCGTAGAGAACGATCATGTTCTGGAGGTGTCGGAGGATTGGAGTTTTGTTTCTAACGGGATGGCGATCCGCATCCCCCAGATGGAGAGACACTTCCCATTATCTTGGTTCAATATGCTCCCGTTGGACCGGAAGATGGGGGAGACTTTAACCCCTACCAGAAGTGGGATGTTTGTGGGGAACATCAATTATAATAACAATCTGAAGTCCGTGACTGCCGGCAAAGTGCATACTAGTTGTTCTGTGACGGGGTTGGTCCCAGGTTCTTTCCTGAATGTGGCGGTCCCTAACTTCACATTCTCTACTGCCGATACTTTTATAAATCAGCTTGCTCGGAAAGGCTCCTATCCCGTTGGTAGGTTGACGTTCCCTGGTTGGGTACACCCTATTCCCTCATGGATCAATTTGTCTACTTGGATCTTGCAGAAGTATGAGGTCTTTTTGTGCTAGATTGGCCTTTACCACGCTATCCGAGGTACCAGTCATGGCTTGTCCATAAACAAGAAGCTGTTCATGTCTCTGCTGGAAATGTATAATTGCCGTACGGGGACCTTTTACACACCTGTAGGGGAGACGGGACTCGCGCTCCATGAGATGCACGCGGTCTCCAAGCTTCCTTGGGGGGACGAAGCGTTTGAAGCGTATACTCCCACTAATGAGGAACTCGAGGATTTGGAACGACGGTATCCTGGCTTCGTGGCTCTTTACCAGGAGATATTGTGCCATTATAACACATGCCATCAAATAACCCGAAAGGCTGGTAACTCGGAAGGGAATGATCCCTATACCAAGGATTGGGTGCACTATCTCTTCCCGGCAGATGCCTCAGGTCGAGTCACCTCTCGTCGCCCTCGATCTCGGGAAGCGGTTAAGGACTTGGTGTCGTCGTCTAAGAGAGTGGCCACTACCAGTGACGGATTAGGGAGCAAGACTGACACTTTCGGTTACTTTTACCAGGATACTCAAGAGCTATCCGAGAAAGCGCTTCTGGCAGGATTTTTGATGATCTGGCTACAAAATGGTGTAGTCTCGGGAGGAGTCGGTTCTATTGAGAGAATTAGTCGTAACTTCATCCTTCCGGCTGTGAAGTTAGTTTTACGAATTAGGCTAGCTCTCCTCCCGGCCATGGTGTGCAGCATACACCGTGGCCTTCGTACCTTCACATCCAAAGTCATTACTCGCGACGTGACCAAGGATTTTGAACGAACTAAGTTGTCCTATCACTATTTGATGGGGTGGCTGCTGATACATTACCCGTCTTTGATGAGGCCGGGCTCTGAAGACGGTGTGACTGATGATGACGCATTTATCTTCCGCTATCGTGACGAGCCTTGGGAATGTGAAACCATGCGGGCTTGCCGGATGGCATTGGCGAGGGCAGATAAGTATCATATTTTCGTATCCGTCCCTCGCTTTACTGCCAGGGACATAGATGCTGTACATATTGACGGTATCGCGCCCCCTCAGCTTCTGGATAGCCAGATGCTCCTATGGCTGCGTAACATTCGTTCCGCACATCTGGTGTATCGTAATCACAATACTGTCTTTCTGGAGACTTATCTGCCTAGCAGGTTTGCCCGGCAGTTTGGATACAGCCAACTTTGTCTGGACAGCCCCAGTTCTTGTCTGGGTTATGAAGGTAGCCTTCTTGATGGTATCAGAGCTTGGCAATATTATGATTCGTTCCATACTCGTACCATTTTCTCGGTCCCTACTATTAAGGAGTCAGTGGAGATCTTATATTTGGCGGCTTTGTATCATGTCATGGCGAACAAACCCCAGTCGGTTTTAATCCAGGTACCAGTTTTATTGTTGGTACCGATCTGGAGGAAGGCTCTCAATGGGCCAAGAAAAGAAAGACTAGAGCCGAAGTACCAGATTTGGACACCGCTGCTGAGGGTGACGAAGGCAACGAGCATGATAAAGATGACTCTATCCTTCCAGTGGCCGATGCAGAGGTGGGTCAACCGCCTGTTTCGTCAGATAAGACGTTGGGGGATCAGTCCCTCGTTGCGCCTGGTCCTACTCCGAAACGTAGCAGGCAAGTTTCTCCTATTGGCGGTGTTTCTCGATCCCAGAAGCTGGTTGCGACTAGGCACCGCCCGCTGGCCATAAGAGAAAGTGGAGAAGAAGTTAGCCCTGCGTCAGAGGTAACAAAACTGCTCTCGATTCCTTCTTCCTTCTTTCCTTCGAGCTTCAATTCTAATCGTCTTTGTTCTCTCTTTTAGGTGTCAAGAGAAGAAGAAGAGCTTCAAGATGTCGAGGCGGTGACCCAGGATGATGGAGACTCCCGCGAGCCTGTTCCTTTTCAAGATGAGGCAGATCAATCTGTATCCCCCTTCAAGGTGACGGGGACAGAGGACGTGACTGGGTTTAACTCGGGGATCGCGGGTGAGGGGACCACGCTAGTTGTGGATGAGCTGCAGCCTTCATGCCCCTCCCCAGGTAAGATTAGCCGAATCTTGACCTGTGAGGAAGCCTATTTGCTCTATCATCACGTCCTTCGGGTTACGTCGATTGATTGTTATTCTGGACATACAGGTCCTACCCCTCCGGTGCCGAGGACGGACGTTGTTGGGACCACCCCAACCGAAGGGGCATTGGTGGAGAAGGGCATACCTTCTCACCGTCCGACTTGTCTTGATGGGCCTTCTGGGGGCTCGAGTTTAGCGGGCCAGTCATCGGGGCAGTCGGGGCAGGGAACGATGGTCCTTGCGTCATCCTCTGCTCCGGTGGCTCCGAGAATCGACCTTTCTGCCCTACCAAGTATCCAAGCTTTTCGGGCAGCGGAAGATGAGTTGGCCGCTATTCATGCATTGTTCTACTCGGACTCCGTTCCTCCGGTGGCGAGCTCTAGCGTTACTTCTCCGACGTTGCCGTCCCTGCTTCCCCTGATGCCATCCTCTGCTGAAGCTCTGGACGACGCGTTACAGGACGTGGTTGCCAGTTTTCATTGTCATTTGAGTAGGAGAATCGAGGCTGCTGTGGAAAGGGGAACCTCCTTCACCTTAGCCCGACAATGCGCCCAGGGTCAAGTAAATATCCTTAGGGATCTTCCTGGTGATGCAGGGGTGGCTTCGCTTCTGGAGGCGAAATTATTGGAGGCTGATCAGCTGGTAGCCGAGCTTCGAGTATTGCGGCAGGCTGATCTATCTGCTGTTATAAACGAGGAGCGGGATTCTCTTATCGCTGTTATAGAGAGGACTAGAGCTGCTCGGGATAGGACCAGACCGACCATACTGAAGGATCTTAGCGACTTATCCGGTATGATCAATTGAGTTACACGAATGAAAATATCACGGCTCGGGAGGAATCTATTTCTCGTGACATTACTGAGACGCGGGAACAGATCCTTGCGCTTCAGAAGAAGTTGACTTTCTTGGAGTCTGAACTCGAGACTACCCGCAATGACAGGGGACTAATTGTTCAGGAGGCTAACAGGGTTACTCAAGCTTCAACTGACCTGGAGACTGCCTTAAAGAAATTGGAAGATGACTGTCAGGCGCTCTTGGGCTTGGACAATGAGGAGTATTTACTCCAGGAGGCCGAGCGTCGCACTCGGCAATGGATTGAACGGAGGACCACCTCAGTAAGAAACCGCCTCATAGAATTGAGTAATGCTGAAATGTAGTCGGCCTTTTCTTCTTGTTTTGTTTCTGTTTTCTCTCTTTCTGAAGGGGACATGATCCCGAAATATGTAATGCTTTTTCTTCCTTCAAATAAAGAGTACTTTCAATTCTACCCTTCATTTGTATTGCCTGCTGCGCCTGTGATATTGTGGTGATGTTTTCCCCCACATAGGGGATATATTTGTGGACCTGTTACCCATGGCGTACCTTGGTTTTAGGTAGAGGTAACAAGTTTTGGTCAGGGTACCTGAAGCAGTCCCAGCGAAGTGGTCATGGGTGCTCTTGGTATTGAGAAAAGGAATGCCGTAGAGCAGCTGGGCTCCTGGGGCCTGATGAGGTGATAGGTTTGTGCTGAGAAATTTAGCTGAGGATATTTGTGGGCCTATTATCCTTGGCATACCCTGGTTTAGGATATGGATAATAGGATAAAGGGGAACCGACATACTTGCTCAGAGGTAACGAGGACATGGCAAGTAGGAAGGTTTTTTAAACGTAGAGTCTTCCTACTCAGAGGTAATAAGAACATGGCAGAAGTGAACTCGACGGAGGATATTGATGGTCAACAGAGGACATTTGTGGTCAACAGAGAACATTTGTGGTCAACAGAGGACATTTGTGGACCTATTACCCTTGGCGTACTCCGGTTGTGGGTACAGATAATAGGTCGAAAGGGGTTCATCATACTTACTCAGAGGTAATGAGGACATGGCAAGTATGAAGGTTTCTTCGACGGAGCCTTCCCATTCAGAGGTAATGAGGACATGACAGGAGTGGGCTCAATGAAGGAGGGCACATAGAATGACTCAGAGGTAATGAGGACATGGAAGTTCTATGTGAGGGGTGATTTATTTTTGGCGGAAGTGGAACGACTCAGAGGTAATATGGACATGGCCGTTTTGGAAATTTGTGGATCGATTACCCTTTTTGTGCACTGGAGGTGCGGGTATTAGATCATGAGGGAGGATCTCCTTCAAGAAAAAAGTTCAGAGGTATGATCATACATGACTTGCTACCTGGAAGAGTGACCGAGATGTGAGTTCAGAGGTACCAGTGGGTACATGACTCGAGAATCTAGAGAATAGTGAACGTGAATTCGGCGGTACCCGGCGGGTACATGACTTCGAAAATCTGGGAAACTATGAGGGTGAGTTCAGTGTTACCAGCGGGTACATAACTCGAAAATCTGGAAAACTATGAGGGTGAGTTCAGTGGTACCAGCCGCGGGTACATGACTCGAAAATCTGGAGTGTTGTGATGGTGAGTTCAGAGGTACCAGCGGGTACATAACTCAAAAATCTGGAATGTTATGATGGTGAGTTCAGAGGTACCAGCGGGTACGTGACTCGATAATCTGGGATGTTGTTTAGATATAATATTTCTTCAGGAACTTGCCGTTGACGGGCAACATGAGCAAGTCTCCGTTTGAGGCGGTAAGCACCGTTGGAGAACACGGCCTCGATGATAAATGGACCTTCCCATTTTGGCTGGAACTTGCCGGCGGTCTTGTGAGTCATGACCATTGGCCTCCGGACTGCCAGAACAAGATCGCCCACTTGGAATGTTCTGATTTTGACCTTCTTGTTGAAGGCTCCTGAGATGCGTGCTTGGTATAGCTCGATCCTTTGCTGAGCTAGGAGGGACTTTTCATCTAAGGCCTCCAACTCTTGTAGTCGACGTCGGTAGTTGTCATCCGTCGTCAATTGATAAGTAAGGGCGACGCGGAGTGAGGGTATTTGAGTCTCTAATGGAAGAACTGCCTTACTCCCGTACACTAGGAAGAATGGAATATTCCTGGTGGCTGTTCGAACTGTGGTGCGATAAGCCCATAAGCATTCGCCGAGCTTTTCATTCCAGTCGCATTTGTTGGAGGAGACAAACTTCTTGAGGAGTTTGATGATTATTTTATTGAATGCCTCTGCTAACCCGTTTGCTGCCGGGTTGTACAGTGTCGAAGCGACATTCTGAATACGGTGCTTATCGCAAAACCGATAGAATACGTGGCTTACAAACTGCGGACCATTATCATGGATGATCCTTTGGGGCAGTCCAAAGCGGTAGATGACGTGATGCTTAAGGAAGCTGATCACGTTTGAAGTCTTGACTTCTGCGAGTGGGATAGCTTCCGCCCATTTGGAGAAGTAATCAGTGATCGCAAGTATGAAGCGATGTCCTCGGGAGGAAGGTGGGGTGATTGGACCAATGATATCCATTCCCCATGCTTCGAATGGCCAGGACGCCACTGTCGGATATAGAAACTCGGATGGTTGGTGAATGAAGTCCGCGTGGACTTGGCAGGCTTTGCATTTTCTAGCATAATCTATCACATCTGCCACCATCGTGGGCCAATAGTAGCCCATTCGTCGAAGGCGGTCTTACAATTTTGGGCCGGGCTGGTGGGCCCTGAAGACACCGTCGTGAGCTTCTCGTACGGCTTCTTTGGCTTCTGCATTTGACAGACACCGAAGCAGTAATCCGTCGTAGGAGCGGCGATACAGCATTTTTGTCTCTGTATCGTAGAAGAATCTGAGAGAACGTCGTTTGATGGAAGCAGCTTCCTTTGGGTTCTCGGGCAGGATGTCGTAGACGACGAAGTCGATGAATGGTTGTCTCCAATCTGGGGCCTCATCGATCGTCTGGGCGAAATAACTAGCCACTAATTGTACATTGTTCTTGGGACAGACCAGTTCGTGGCCTTGTCACATCCACTGATTGGCGATCATAATTCGGGACTGCTAGGGAAGCGGCAAGACCAGCTAGGGCATCAGCTTCAATATTTCGGAGTCTGGGGACGTGCTCGATGAAGAACCCCTCGAATGACGAGATAATATCGATCGCTATTTGGTGATAAGGGATCATGTCTTCGTGGCGAATTTCGTATGAGCCCCGGATCTGATTGACGATTAGTTGGGAATCATCGTATGCTTCAAGGTATTCTACCCCCAGCTCTCTTGCAAGTTGGAGGCCAATGACCAGAGCGTTGTACTAGGCCATATTGTTGGAGCAGGGCTCGGTGAGGGAATAAGCGCAGTTAATCACCAATCCGGAAGGGGAGATCAGCACTACTCTGACTCCGACGACTATATTGCATTTAGGTCCGGTCCTTGAAGTACCATCAAAGAACATTCGCCATATAGCCTCGTGAGAGGTTGCATGCGAGTCGGCGACCTCATCTGGGATCTCTTCATATATTCTGGAGGACTCCGAGCCTGGGTAGGCTGCTAAAAAGTCCACCAGGGCTTGACCTTTGACTGCCTTTTGTGGGACAAAGATCATATGATAAGGGGACAGCAATATTGCCCATGTAGCGAGTCGAGAGCTGAGTGCCCCTGGTTTAGTCATGAGGACTCTGAGAGGGTTGACTCGTGAGATCATATGTATCGTTTGTCCGGTGACATAGTGCCGCATTTTCTGAATGGCGAACACCAGGGCGAGGCATTCCTTCTCCACAGCGGTGTATCGGTGCTCTGGTCCAATCATCATTCGGCTGAGGTAATATATAGCCTGTTCATGGCCTGCGTCGTTGTTCTATGCCAGCAGAGCCCCAAGGGAGTGTTCCATTGCTCGTACATAGAGCAGGAATGGTTTTCCAGGAACCGGGGCCACCAAAACTGGAGGATTTGACAAATATTCTTTGATGCTGTCGAAAGCACGCTGACATTCCTCATCCCATACGAATGAGACTCCTTTCTTCATGAGGTGCGTGAACGGTCGGCATCGCCCGTAGAGGTTAGAAATGAACCTCCTGATGTAGGCTAGCCTCCCTTGGAGGCCTCTGAGTTCGCGAAGATTTCTCGGGGGACCCATCTCCATGATTGCTTTTGTCTTCTCAGGGTCTACATGGATACCCTTTGCAGTGATGATGAAGCCTAAGAACTTCCCGCTGGATACGCCCAGAAAGGACTTCGTAGGGTTCATTTTCAAATTGTGCGCTAACATTAGGTCGAATACCGTCCTTAGATCCTACAGATGGTCTCCTTTGTAGCGGCTCTTAACGGCTATATCGTCAATGTAGCACTCCACTGTCTTGCGTAAGTGGTCTCTGAAGATGATGCTCATAGCTCTTTGATATGTGGCGCCGGCGTTCTTCAAACCGAAAGGCATGACTGTGTAGCAGTACGTGCCAATTGGTGTTCGGAATGATGTATGCTTTTCGTCATCAGGAGACATTTTGATTTGGTTGTACCCAGAGAAGCCATCCATGAACGACATACGTTCGAAGCCGCAGGTATTGTCGATCATGATGTCTGTGATAGGAAGGGGGAATTCATCTTTGGGGCACGCCTCGTTTAGATTGCGAAAGTCGATGCAGATTCGAATTTTCCCATTCTTCTTGAGGACGGGTACTATTTTGGCGACCCAGTCTGGATGTTGCTCCTCACGAATGAAGTCGCTGGCTATCAGTTTGTTGACTTCGGCTTCGATCGCATCCATGATGCCTGGGCGGAAGCGTCGCTGTTGTTGCTTGACTAGCTTCGTATCCGACCGAATGTTGAGTTTGTGAAGAGCAATGTCGGGATTTAACCCTGACATGTCTTCATAGCTCCAGGCGAACACATCAATGTATTCTCTGACAAGTTCTAGCAGCGACTCCCGTTCTTCGTCTGTTAGGCTTTTATTGATGAAAATCGGTTTTGGAGAAGATTCGCTGCCGAGGTCAACTTGTATAACCTCATCTTCAGTAGGAGGTTCTTTCAGTTCGAACCGCTTTTCCCATTGTGCATCCAATTGCTGGGCCCACGGCTCTAGCTCGAGGATCTCAGGGATGTCTTCGTCTTCCTCGTAAGCGTCGGCGATTGCCATGTTGACTGACATGACTTGTTTGAACACATCTCCAATACTGGTATCCGAGTCGGAAGTTGGTGATCCGGTTGAACGTGACTGCCAGTCGTATTCTTCATCTGAACTTTCAGGGGTCGTAGTAGGCGTTACATACCCTAACCCGCATCGAGTTTTGCTATAGTAGTTCCGTGGTTTGCCCGTCGGGACTGGCGGCTTCAAAGGTAATCGTCGCCCAGTGCCGTAGTTCAAACCTGGCATTGTCTCCAGATCATACCCCTGTTTCTGCATGAGATATTTGGATTGAGGGCTATAGAGATACAGAGGCAGTCTCCCGGCGTCTGACCCGAGGTCGGCTTCCTCTATGGTGAGGGGATACGGGTTGTTCGTCCGGCCGAAGATGATCGGATGATCTCCTCCCTAGATTATTCGGTAAGCGTCTTCTACTGGAGTAAGCTGGATCGCGGTGTACACATTTGTCACTTGTGTGTGTAGGTGAGTGCATATACCATGTTCCATAGCATACATTGTACATAGCTTATTGAGCTCGGTGTAGTTCAAAGATAACCCTTTATTGATGAAGTAAGGTATCTTTTCTAGGGGGATTACATCATCAGCGAAGGGGACATCAGTGTGGGCAGCCACATACTTGGCTAGCTCCGGTTCCTCTTCGGCTACCCCCTGTATGAACGAAGACTGAGAGGACGACCTGGGAAGTTTGATTGTCAGTGGTTCAGTTGATAGAGCAGAGCGTGGAGTTGTTGGCAGACTAGCGACCCCCAGTTTGGCATTTGATGTGGGGCGAGGAGTGGCTGGTTTGCTAGAAGTGTCAGACCTTGCATCGGGGTAACGACCCGTCTTGGGAAGGCGTATCGTCAGTGGCCTATCGGAGGGATTGAGCTTCTCCGTTTGACTGACTCTCGGCTGTCTGATTGTCAGTAGCCCCATTGTGGGTCTCGGTACTTGGCCGGACCTTGGCAGCCGGATTATCATCTGCTCCTCCTGCGCTGAGAGGCTGATTGCGTCCTTCCGTATAGTGATGGTAAGGGGTGCGGACTTGCCCGGTTTGCGAGCTTGAAGGTGGATAGTCAGGGGTCCTTCTGATCCCGTGGCCGTTTTGGTGCTAGCTTGTTCATTTCCTTCATCAAGGTGCCTTTTTTACTTTTCGTATAGGCAGGAGTCCGAGTAGTTGGATTCGACCCCTTTGAAGGGATCGATATCAGCAAATTCTGTCTTCACTAAGCCGTGTTTGTCGACATATTTGAAGCACTGGTGTAGCGTGGAAGGCACGATCATGTAATCGTGTATCCATAGGTGCCCCAAGAGGATGTTATAAGAAGTGTCTGCATCTATGACGTAGCAGGTGACTTCAGATTGGAGGTCGCCAATTTGATACTTCAGACGAAATCTTTCCAATAGGATAGCTCCTGCCCGAATTAAAACCGCTGATGGCGGTGCTTATAGGTGTCAGGCGATGCATTGGGATGCGGAGATGATGTAGCAGACCCTTCGGGATGATGCTTATGGAAGAGCCAGGATCTATGTGAATCCGATCCACCTTTACATCGCCGATGTACCCCGTATAGTATAGCGGGCGATCGTGTAGGTTGGTCTTGATGAGCATGTCCTGCGGAGTGAAGACGATATTGGGCATCGCTCCCGTGCAGGCACTCTCTTGGAGATCCACGGATGAGTCCTCCCCGGTTAGGTTGGATTGAGCCAGATAGACATCGGCATTTTGGAGTGCTTCGCTTAATGTAATACGAACGTCCTTGGAGAGCCTTAAGAGTTCGTACAGGGACAACTTGGCCGGTGTATTAGCCAATTGTGCTAAGATGTCAAAGTTGTAGGGCCTCTCTAGCCCTTGGGCTGCTTCTTTTCGGAGAGATTTGTCGAAGCGAGTCTCCTTCGGCCTAGGCTTGTCGGTCGTCGAAGGCTGACCCGGTCCCGGAGCATCAGTTGTAGTTGGTTGATGATTTTCAGCTGGATTGTCAACCACAGGTTGGGATTGCGCTTCGGATCGCGTGACGACGGCTGTAGCTTCCTCGTTGTCTGCCGAGATTGTGTGGCAGGTCCTGACTTTTCCACTTTTCTTTTTGTCGGTGGAAGATGGTGTGGGTCGAGTCACTTCTGACACCAAGTCTGGATGGATCCATATGACCCCCCCTCGTGATGTGGTGAGGGGTACTAGACCGGCAGCCTGATCTCAGGGAGGTGGAAGATTGGTAATCTCCATTGTCGCTAGAGGGACGGGGATCACCCCGTCTTGAGTCTCCGTCGGAGGGAAGCTGCCAAATTGTACGGACACCATATTGGCCGCCACGGTTACCTCTTCGAAATCGATAGCCAGAGCGTTCGAATCGATGAGGTTCTGGATGTACCGTTTCAGCTGGTAGCAATCGTGTGTAGCATGATGAGCATAGCGATGATAATGGCAGTATTTTAGATTCTCTATCTCTGCCGACCGCGGTTCCCGTCTTGGTGGAGGAAGCTAAATTCTGTCCCCTTGTATGAGCATGTCCAAGATGGGCTTGACGTGACTGTCTTCGAAGGAGTAATCGATTTGCGGCCATTGTTTGTCTGCTGGCTTCGGCTCAGGTTTTTGTGCAGTATCGGCCACCATAGCCTGCTTTTCCTTGCTGTCCCGATTGTTGGAGGGGCTACACCCATTATCGTTGTTGGGACGCTTGCCCTTGTTCTCTCCGTCCGAGATATGCAATCCCAGCTGGCGAGCCTTCTTCAATCGTTCTTCGGCGCTTGTGGCGCTGATGATGAACGTCTTTCAGTCCTTGAATTGACTTGCGCCCATCCAGAGACTGATTGTCGGGAGGAGTCTCTTTTGGCAAATTTCAATCAAGGAGGAATCTGGATTTCCAGAGGGCAACTTCATGGCGGTTTGGCGGAACCGTTCGATGTAGTTCCTTGTCAGCTCTTTCTTCCCTTGGACGACGTCCATGAGGGTAGACATTGTGACGTCCTGTCCTACCTTGTAGAATCTCTCCAAGAACAAACGCTTGAAGCCAGCGAAGGAGTGGATGCAGTTGTCTGGCAGGTTGCGGTACCAGTCGAAGGTGACTCCTTCCAATGCCCCAATGAATATGTGAGGATAGCATCATCATGGGGCAGATGGTCGGTGGTGACCTCGAAGTAAGTGATGTACCGACTTGCTGAGGTCTTGCCATCATACGGGTTGATATTAAACGGCTTATATCTTGGTGGGAATGGAACATCCCTCTATTCAGCAGGGTATGGTTGCCGCATTCTGAGGTCTTGAGCATTTTCTCCGATGTGGAACATGGCTCTGAGCTCCTGAACCTCTCTTCTTACTTCTCGGGCCTCATCTGTCGTGGTAGGGGTCGTTATTTCGGGAGGATTATTGCCCGGGTTTGGTGCCGCTGAGTTTGAGTCTGCATTGACCGCGGGACCCGTACTTGTTTGGCCAGGCGTCCTTCCTTGTAGAGTCAGAAGAGCTGCTTTGATTTCATCTACAGACTTGACCAAGGCCTGCAGTATAGCCTCTAAAGTGTCGATGCGTTGGCGATCACTGGAACCACCTTGATTGCTGTCCGTCATGAACACCATCCTTACATGAGGAGTGATGGAAGGAACGGTGGAGGATGTGCCCTCCAAGTCATACCCATGTACCGAAAAGTCATCGGGGTATGTGGGGATGTTCTTTTCGGGTTCGGACTCGGAGGGAATAGTACCCCCAGCTTCGGAGCTTGCTTCATCTTGAGATTCATGGATGTCCTCGGGGACATAAGCATCTGTTGTACCTGATGGGATAGTTGTTTCCCCGGGCTCGTCTCCTTGGAATACCGGATTGTCGTGGATGTTCGGAGGAGTGCTATCCCCAGTTCCCACGACCCCCAGCGATGTGGATGATGAATCTCCCATTGTAGCAGATTTCGTTTTTGAACGGGTGTTTTGGAAAACTCCGGTGGCGGCCAACTGTTTAGAAGAAAGCCTTTTGGCTGTAGCGGTTAATATTTTTGGGCTGGAGATACTTGTATTCTTTCCTCTTCCTTCGGCGGGGTTTTTATGAGTAGAGTTGCAAGAGACAACTGGAGACGCCTCGTCCTCTGAGCTCGGGTGCTGTAGCCTTTGGAAGACGGACGGCCGACCTTCTTTTACTGCCGCGTTGTTGCAACAGCAGTTGACGATGATCTGGGTACAGTGACGTCCGTGTGAGGACTCTTTGCACATCGAGACCCCTTCTCTTTCCTTGCATTTGTGGAGGATAGCCTCACGCAGGTCAGAGAAACCACTGTGTCCTTTCGCCGCCGGGGGCTGGATTTGAGTAGTTCTGTACAACTTCCCATCAGAGGCCCGCGTGATAATCAGCAGGACGCCCCGATGGTCAGAGGTTGGGGCAGCTGACTGGGCTTGGTGAGCCCGCGCTGCCGTAGACTTCTTCCTTTTAGCACTTGCGGGTGCGTAATAGGAAGAGTCCAAGTTGAATTCCCCGGAGTCTGGCTTATCATCCAGAGAATCATCAGGGTCAGGACCGCATGAGAGACGGTCGAAGACTGATCGAGAGAAGAGTGGAACAGACGCTATGCGACTAGGATTGGAAACCATGCAGGCTGTCTACATGCGACTGTCTTTAGCTGCTGGATGAGTTGTTCTTGTGCGACTAGGAGTCACGATCGTGCAGGCTGGCCGTATGCGGTTGGCAATTGTGGCTGCATGGGTTTTCTGCAAGCGATTGACTTCAGTGATCGCATAAGTTTTATCCATGTGGTTGGCAGCTGTAGCCGCATGAGTTTTTTCCATGCGGCTGGCGGATGTAGCCGCATGAGCTTTCTTCCTGTGGCTAATACCCTCATGCGGCTCGGATCTCATAGAGTTCCTCTTTGCCCCTGCAAGTCCAGCATCATAGTATTTTCTTCTGCCGGACTTAGGGACAGCAGAGTTGTCTATGGTCTGAAGTGGGGCCGCTTGAGAGTCTTTCTCGCCGTCTTGAGCAACAGAGGGTATTTTTGCAAGAGCTTCAGTAGGAATAAAGGATCGAGGTCTCCACTCCTTGTGGGCCTTCTTTGTGCGGGCTCGCTTCTGGACCGGGCCAGCGCTCTTGTCAGAGAGCATTTCTTCGAACGCCTGTTGGTCGAACCGGGCGACCATCTTCTGTTGCGTAGAGCCAAGCTTGGCTGCATCCGATTGCGTCACGAACTCCTCAGCCGTGGAGAAGTTAGTCCCCAGCAGAGTCGCCATCGTGTTTGCCATTAATTATAAAAGTACAGAACAGTTTTATGGGAGGACTGAACTTAGACTCACAATACAAACTCGCTTGTACAAAGAAAGCCTAGGGACGAAAACCTAGGTACAGCAGTCTAAGTACAATTGTTTATTTTAGATTATGGGGGATGACGGTAGAGGCTTGGGAAGGCGACGGCAGCCCTGCCTTACTCCTTGGACGATCGTTATGCAGCCTTGGCTCCTTGTGAAAAGATGGTTGGCGTTGGTGAAGAAATGCTCTTCTTGCTTTCCTCCTGTTGCTCTTCTGGCTTCTCTCTCTGTGTATTTTCTTTCCGACTATTGGGGAGTCTCTATGTATATGCGTGTTTCTCTCTGATATTGTCCCTTTTACAAGGGAATGGCACATTGCTATTTATAATAGTGGGATGTGATCATTAGGGTTGCCAATGATTAGCTCTTGGAGATGGCGGCGGCCCGTAGATTGGTCAATCCAGGCCGTTCAGTTTTGATTGTGACGAATCCGAGCCATCGAGTGTAGATTACACCAAATCCTATTAGCAATTAATGCTGATTGGAATAAATCTTCCTCATAATGATCTTCTGATGTCTGCGAATAAATTAAATTTATTCTCCTGCCACGTGTCCCAGATTATTAGGATTTGACCCAATCTTTGATGGCAGTAATTCTGAGAAATCAATCGGCTTAGGATACGTGTCCTAGGAGCCACTGGAGAATCTGAACCATATGACGAGTGAGCCGCATATGCATAAGGTTAAGGCCACATGTCAGGGCTGTCTGGGTAGTGGCCCTCCCTTGAGCCTTTGAACCACAGGGAGGTAATCATTGTGAGCCGCATAGGGATACATCCACCTGAGCCGCATGGAGATGATCCTCTTGAACCACATGAGAAGTTTTTACTTGAGCTGCATGAGGCTTCCTCGGCCTGAGCCGCATAGGACGGATTCACACTGAACCGCATGGGAAGTCTTTGCTCGAGCCGTATGAGGCTTTTTCGGCCTGAGCCGCATAGGACGGATTCATTCTGAACAGCATTAGAAGTTCTTTGCTCGAGCCGCATGAGGCTTTCTCGGCCTGAGCCGCATAGGACAGATTCACTCTGAACCGCATGAGAAGTGCTTTGCTCGAGCTGCATGAGGCTTTCTCAGCCTGAGCCGCATAGGACGGATTCACTCTGAACCGCATGAGAAGTGAGCCGCATACGAACGCCCACGTGGCAAGGCCACATGGCATTTTTTATGGCTCTCGGGGGATTTGTGTCAGAGATCTCTTTTCTCTTTCCTAGAGATTCGTCATTACGACAGAGTCATAATTACTTTTTTCTGTGTCAGGGCTGTCACTTTTTCAGAGTTGTCAGTCGTCAAGCAATTAATGCAAGAGGGCAGAGGAGAGGGCTGTCCTGCCACGTGTCTTTCTGAGCCGTATGGGATGTCTTGGACCGCATAGCCCCTTATGCCGCATGACTCTCCGAGCCGCATGGGCTTTCTGAGCCGCATTGGGTTCTTTGGCCGCATGAGTCATTTTCTTTAGTATTTTCCATGCTTCTACAAACGTGTCATGGTTGGATCCACTATACAAGTCAGGGACGGGAGTATTAGCGTAGATGTGTGATCAATACCCGCCTTGTATCAATCCTTGAACCTTGAATAGTGTTAATCATCCACCTCACGTATGATTAACCAGGCCAAATATTGTATCATGTTCCTAAGCCGATCACATGTTGAAACTAGTGCTAAACTCACATAGATAGTAGTTCCTGATTTTTGTACATAATATACACTGTTCTCCTGATCTTACATTCATTTACAGTCTTGATATGCCTCACCATGATTCATGTCCTCATTACTTTACCTTGTATATTCTCTCTATTTACTGCTACATTTTCAATATCGTCTAACTAGAACTGTTATTGGAGATTTGTGCTCGTTCTATCCTGACTGGATATATTGATAAAATTTTACAGATTATGGCGAGGAGGAGTGTCCTATCTACTACGGTCCCCATGATGTAGTTAGCATATACTTGGAGACCCAAGTTCAGCGGGGGTTAGCTCCCGCCGATGAGGCATTAGTGTACCTTAGCTAGATTGGTTTGGTACTGAACTTTGTCTCCAGATTACATTTTGGCTTGTTATTATTTTAGTATTTGTATTAGAGATTGTTGACTCTAGACTTGTATTATTTCTGTATCGAATATTCTGGTTGATAATTTCATATCTTGTTGTCTTTATCTTTCGGTATCATCTATCTTTTTTAGAGTTTGTGATTGAGTATATTATATTTTCATTACTTCTCCTCCATTCGAGTTGACCATTCTCGACAGGTTTTGATATTATAACTGTTGTTAGATAGTAGACCTAGACAGTATTCTACATCGTTTCTGCGGCGTAGGCTGGGACGCTGTCACGCACTCGTGTCCTTACTTCGGGTGCGGGTCGTGACAACCTCAACCATCTGAGCAATCGTAACGATCTCGATATAGGTCCTCGCACCTTTGGGAATGACATAGATGCGAATCTCGTCAGCTAATCCCTGACGGAACCTCCTAGTTCGTTCCATAAAATTTCTCACCATACTCTCAACAAATCGACTCAACTGACCAAACTCAGCAGCATACTCATCAACTGTACGAGTTTCTTGCTCGAGAGTCTGAAACTACCTCTCTTGGGCCTCCTTAGCTACTGCGGTAAAGAACTTCTCCTTGAAGATCTCCACAAACTTGTTCCAGGTGAGCCCGGGTTCCACGAGTTGAGGCTCACTCTAAAACCATATGCGGGCGAATTCATGCATCTGCAATCCTGCTGCCTCTATCTTGACGTCCTCCGGAAGTCTAGACAGTCGAAGTACCCTCTCAATGTCTTCTAACCATTCATCGGCATATAGGATGCCCTTAGTGCCTTGAAACTTACGAGGAACCATCCTCTTAAAGTCTAGGTTAGAACCCTCTCTAGGTAGGGTAGGTGTGGCCTGAGTCTGAGTTGGTGGTTGAGCTGGACTCTGTGACGAGATCGAGGGTATGATCTGAGGTGGTGGTGGTGGCGGGAGAGGGTCACAAGCTTATCCACGGCAGCTAAGGTAGATAGTCGGACATTCTCTATATCCTCTCGAAGAATGGTAACCTGCTCCCTCTGAGACTCTAATAATATTTGGGCTTGTTCTCTCTGGGCATCTAGTAAACTCTAGGTTTGCACCCTCTGTGCCTCAAGTAATCCATGAATTAACTCCTGTATCTTAGTTCTCCCATATGGAACTAATAGATCGTCGGGTGGAGACTCCTATGGTTGGAGGTGGGGCATCAGTGTCGGTCCGCTCTGGGACCACTGGTGGAGCAAAAGATTCTTTCTGGGAGTTAACCACACTAGGGGTGCAGCCATACGACGGATGGTCTTTCTTACTCTTTGCCATTTTCTAAAATGGTAGAAAAGGCAACGTAAGTATCCAATAGTATAGTGTAGCAGAAAATATAAAGATCGAAATAGTACTATATAATCCATAATTGGTCCTATGTTGTGATTGAGCATTCCTATTTTTTTAGGCTTCCAATGGTACTCTAATCCTAAGCACCATTAAATAGACCTGCATGGACCACCATAAAATTATGTCACGTCCCGTGCCCATATGATCAGGTTCGAGTTGTGAGCGCGTCCAGCCTATGCCGCAGAATCGGCAGTAGTCAACTACTTAGACCTCGAGAATCATCAAATGATTATGATATCGATCTATGCTTAATCACAGAACTAGAAAGCAAAACAATCCAACAACTATCACACAATCACAATCCACTATATCTCTTTTTGTACATGATACATGTCTATCTCATCTCGAAAACAAATCTGGACAATTCTGGAAATAATATACAACATGAATAAGAATAATACATTAATAATATAAGCTGATTCAAAATCCTCTAAGGCATTCCTCCGTGCTAACCTGCTATCACCTGGTAGACAGCGATCCAGTCAGAAAAAGAGCAAAGTACATTTACGTATAATATCACACAATAAGAAATAAATCATAAAAAGTAAATAAATTGAACCAGATAATGCAATGAACACTATAATGAAATGCAACCTGCAACACGAGAAATTATAAGAATCGTAATAAAACAGGTTAAACTAGTCACAGAATCAGATAACAAATCAAGGATGCACAACTAGTAGACTACATGATTTGAAATACTAATTTGACATGTGGCCGGCTAAGTTTAGATTCGGACTGATCAGGCTTAGACATATATACAGTGTATGTCAAGCTATGCCTGGGACTAAAAGGGTTGACCACACATCTACTCCATATTTTCCCTTCTTTTTGTGATTCTGAAAATCATATCAAGTAAGATTCAGAACTTGATTACTTTGATTCTTATCAAGTAAGATTCAGAACATGATGTCTTTGATTCATGATTCATAAATTCATAAAAAACAAGATTCATAACTTAAATAAAATCATGTAATACAAGAGTCATGATACGTGTCAGAAATCGTGTCGTAATATGATTCATACTAATTTAGAAAATAAAATAAATTATATTTATTTAATATTGAGAAACATATATACGGAGTACTTGCCTTGGTTTGTGTTTGGTGATCAAGTCCAAAGTCCTCGCTAGTTGTGTCAAATAAATACTCCTTAGAAATAATTCTAAAATTCTAATTAAATCTATTTATTTCTAAATACCTATTTCTATTAAAACTACTAAAATCTATTTTCTAACTGACAACCCAACATAATAAATACCTAAACTATTCCATCTCTTATTCTTATTGGACTTTGGGTTTAGCCCATAAAACTAGTCCAACCATTGGACTTAAAATTACAATCAATAAATCAAATTAAAACACACTAAACCACTACCCAACCTAACTGGCCCAACCCTCTGGTGCAGCTCAGCCCACACTTAACTTCTTCTATTTCTTTTCCTTTTCTTCCCTTTTAGAGTCTGGCCTATCGGCCCAACTCCAGGCCTACAGGTACAAACCTAGCCACAATATCACCATTACTATAGCTGCATTCTCTTTCATTCTTTTTTCCTTTCTTTCTTTTTATTTCTTTTAAAGAGCCCATAGGCCCAAGGAGGACCCAGCCCAAAACTGACTTAAATCCTAACCCTAATAACCAACAACAATCTCTCGCTCTCTCACACCAGACATCACAGCTGTAAGAACAATACCCTAAAACCTACAGAGCTTTTTCTCTCACTTCTCACTCTCACATTCATGCAGCAACCATTTTCATCCAAAGAAACCCTAAACAAAAGAAAACGAACGAAAAGAAGGGAAAGAAGGTTCTCACCTCGGTGGAGAAGTCACGGCGCATGGTGGACGGAATCAACAGCTGTGGATGAGAAGGCTCGAGGTGGGCGACCCTTCAGATCCATCGAGAACGACAGATCTGGTAATGGATCTAGTCGACGATGGAATCTGTGGCTAGACAGCGGTTGTGGAGTTTAATCTGCAACTTCAAACGGTGCTGGATGAAGGCTCAGCCGTTAGATTTGTGGCTACCGGGTCTACGTGTAGCGGCGATGCAGGATCTGGACAAGGTGGCTCTGGATTTGAGTCAATGGCGGCAAGGAGTCGGAGGAGGGTTCTTGATGTAGATCTAGTGGAGACATGGCATGTCCAGGCGGTGCTATGGAGACCTACACAGCGGCAAGGTCAAACTCGTAGGAGGCGGAGGGAGGAAAAGTCGCTGGCAAAGAGCACAGACACGACGACGCTCGACCAGGTGAGGGTTACAGACATAGCAAGGAACGACTCCGTGTCTTGGCTGGACACCGTTGTGTAGATGCAGATCTACAGATGACGAGCACCGGCGACCATGGCGGCGGTAGACTGAGAATTCGACAAAGAACACGGTGAGCGGCTCCAACGAGATGGAGCGACAGCTGTGTCAAGGACATGGCCAGGACACTACGACGATTAGGGTTTAGGTAGAATTAGGGATCTATAATGTCTGTAGTATTCAGTGTGGACTGGACACGGGAATTGGGATAAAATATGGTCTGTGACATGTCCAGCATTACTGGACACGAGAATGGGGCTGAGTTGGTGTGTCCGCAGAGTCCGGACACGAAAATGTAATTGTAATAGCTAGTGGAAATGAATGAAATATGGTGGACACTGCTAGACACAAGTAGGACACGGGATTATGAGTAGGTAATTAGGCATGGAATGATTAGTGCTAACAATAATTAGGTATATTTATATGAGAATGAGACTTGGGCTCCAAGTTTGGTAGTTAGAGGTTAGTTACAAGTTAGTTACAAGTTAGTTGGTTAGAAAAATAGTTAGAGGGAATCTTCTAGATGTTAATTAACCATAACTAATTAATAAATTCTAGAATATTCCCTCATAAATACTTTTTTCTAAATGAGGCCGGAGACGTTGGTGTTGTAGATCATTAGCGAGTACAGGTGCTTCATCTTCGATAGCTGGGGAGGGATAGGGCTTACCAGGTTAGGCAGGTCGGCGAAGAGGATCTCCTTGAGTGTCGATATGTCTCTAATGGACGGTAGGATCGAGCCACGAAGATTTGTAGGCAAGGTAATATCGTCGTATAGTGTGTTGTCGAAGATTGAGAGGGAGAAGATACGGCCGGTTGAATGGCATTGTATGTAGGACAAGAAGCAACCATGGTCGCGTCGATCCACCCGTTGAAGTATTTGCCCAGAAAGGTGCTCTTGAGCGTAATAAGAGCTGCCTTGTCGTCTCGGTTGCATACAAAGGAGAAAGGGGACGCGATGAGGATGAGAATGGTAGAAATTGATAGAATTGAAGAGTACATGTTTAATTGTTTGTATGTTGTGTAGTGGAGAGTACTTTCGAAATGTGAGTATCGGTTGATTGTTGTATTTATAGGTGTCAATGAATGACAATTTGGCAGGTTGCGGTCCATCTCAAGGAGATGAATGACGACTACACGAGCACATCTATCAACCCAAGGGTCTCTAATTTGCCATCATTCAAAGTGTTTGGCAAGTATATATGGTGCTGACCATTGAGTTCACAAGGTCATTGATCTAATTAATCACAATTTTAGTTGCTGGAACATCAACTTGCTCAACCAATGCTTTTCTATTCATGAGGCTTCATCTATTAGTCAGCTACATCTTTCAACTAGATGTGGATTCGACAAACTCATCTGGATTCAAACCAAGAATGGCATTTTTAATGCTAAATCTACATACAGATACATTTATGACATTCATCCTACGTCATTGCAGACGGTGAATCAATCAAACTAATTTCAATCAAAGAAAACATCTCTGCCTACTAGAGACAGTATCCAAAGACGTATACAAAGCTTCAACTTTATTTTCCACCTATGTCAGGTACACATTGTAACACCCAATTTTCCAGATGAGGGTAATTTTAAAATTTTGTAATTATAATTATTATTTATTGATATTTATTTTACATTATGATTTTTGGTGATTTTTAATTATTTTTAAACTATTTAAAAACTGTTTTAAGTCATGACTTGTGATTTTGATGTGCTGCTAGTGAAACCCGAGAGACTGCATGACCTAGAGCCTAACCATGTCATTAGGATGATTTATTATCATTTTTAGCCTAGGGGTAATTTGGTCATTTTGACTTATTTGAATTATTTGATTATTTATTGAATTGGTGAATTCTAGTTTGACTTTGACTTGTTGAGACCTAGTGGACTAGCCTAGAACCTAACCCTAGCTATGGTAACCCTAGTCTAACTTGAGTTAACCCATTTTGGTCATTAGAGTTAGTTTTAGAATGAGAGGATTAAGTTTAGAGTAAACTAGTCCTGACTTATGGTTTTATGAAATGGCTTATGACTTCATGACTTAAATGATCATGACTTAAGCCAATAGCCCATTAGACTAAACCCTAACTCTAAATTCCATTTTATGACCAGCCATAGGGCTCCCCCTCCCTATAAATAATCTCCTCATTGATTGTTCTTGCCTCTTTGTAATATTTCAACAAATTGGAGAAAGAGGTAAAGAGCATCTTCTCCAATCCATAACTTTTTCATTTTAAGTCCTTTTTGGCTCAAATCTTTTGCATTAGGTTCTAATTAACCTCTTCTTACCGTTCATGGAGAGTAATCTGAGCCTTGGATCAATTTGGAGCATTTGGCCATCAAGGAGAACACCCCCCATTTGAAGCTCTTTCTTGCTTTTTGCACCTATAGGTAAAACTCCACAAATTGATCTAATATTCTGTTTTCTTTGCATTTTGGGCTAGATCTAGGAGTCCCCTAGCTATCCCTGAAGTTTGGGCCAATTTCGTGTCCATTTGATGTCCGTATCGGACACGTGTCATAGTGTACGTATAGGTGTTTGATTAAATGTCACTTAGAAATTTATTTTCGATTTTTGTAAATCTAATTACATGAATTTGTAGATTTAAATATGTACATTAATTTTTGTGAAGGGTGTTAGGTATTTCTGTGTCGTTTTGTGTCGGTTTTTGGTGTTGGACACGCTGCACGAGACCCGGCTAGGTGTCCAGCCTATCGGGCCCTAGTACTCACTGTATAAGACACGTGAGGACACAAAAATTTGTGGGAATGATGGGGCAATCACTGACACTATGCTTCCAAAATTTGGGAGCATATGGTTTACCACACGAGAAGAAATCGAACGCGCAATGGACATGCACTGTGTGCACGCGCGGGAATTTTCTCCTCTGACACGGGCTTGTAACTTGGACACGACACGGGTTTGACCCAGGTCAGGGTATGGAAATCCTATCCCTACTATGGACGAACCCCTATGCACAAGCTCGACCCACTTCGATCCCTGTGTCGAGCCCACGAAGGCTCGACACGCACACACGAGGTCCATTTGCACTGTTTTCTGACACAGTGTATTTTGTTGGTTTTGACACGATTGTGTCCACTTAGTTGGGCACGAATGAGTGTTAAGACACGTATACACTAGACACAATATTTACCAACCTATTAATTGTCATTTAACTGTTAATTCCTAATTCGAAATAGAAAAATCCTAAAATTCTGATACACGAGTTCAGTTTAGGATTTCTGAGGATTGATTCCTATTTTAAACTGACTTTAATTACCATATTTGATTCATACAGGAGTATTAGATTACAACTAGGATTGGTTACTAATTTGTGTGGGTTTTAGGTGTCGAAATGGGGTTTTGGTTGATGAATTGCTCTGTGTGAACTGTCACTGCTACACAGTTTTCTGAAATAGGATTCTAACTCTAATTCCCTGTTTTAGACTGATTTCTTGATATTAATTATCATGTTAGATTGGGTTTTCCTATTTGGTTTAACTGCTAGATTAGATGTTGTCATGGATGAATGGTTTTCGAATTTGGTATTAATAGTTAGGTTGGATTATGAACTGTCATCTTCCTTTCCTAAGAACACATGAAATCTGAGTTTATATTTCCATGTTTCAGTCATTTACATGCATATTAGTTCACTGTTAGCTAATCTTCTTAACTGTCACATCCTCATTGATTCCCCGAGTTCGATTTGCATTCCTGATAATACAATATGTTTTCAAACCCTTTCCTATGAATTAACTGCCATGTCTGAGATTAGACTAATTCATAAATTGTTCTTGAGTTATGATTGTGTTTGAGAACTGATTCGAATGGGTTTGGGACTGGATTCGTTTACTGTTAAAGAGATTTCTCCTTTTCCTGAGCTTTAGTATAATTTTAAACTGTTGTTTGATTCATGAACACTGAGATTAGTTCACTTTTTTTTCCAGATTTATACACAAAACTGAGTTTAGGTTTAACTGGAATTCCTGAGACTTCATCACATTCAAATGCATTGATTGATGATACAAACATGGACTGATTGGAAGTCCTGAGAACACATTCACTGCCTTCAATTTCTGAGAACAGCCACACACACAAACACACACATTACTTGATTTCCCTATACTATGACACTAAGCTACTTCCTATATGAATACATGTGACACTCTTCACTAACCATTCCTGTCACACATCACTTGATCCCCTTATTCACTGTTAGCTCTATAGCACACATTCCTACACCATTAACACACAACACACCCTATAGCTACATGGTATTGCATACATTGTTGCATTGCATTCACACCCTAAAATTTGAGTGCCCTATTATCTTATTTATATACACACACACCCTAGCCAACATGTCCTACACTCACACTCTAGCCTAGATTGTCTCACACACAGCCCCTTCCCCGTTCTATATGTATGCAACATATGTATAATATATATACATGAATGAATAAATAAAGGTATACAATGTATATGCAATGTAGGCAATGCATGTTATGAGTAGAAAGAATGAATGAATATATGTATATATTGTATCTACTTGGTATATAGCTAGTGTTAGAGTGACCTATGGGTGGTTGTTTAGACTTGAGTTGACTGGCCTAGACCTAGTTTGACTAGAGGTTGACTAGAGTTGACCCAAAACCCTAGAATTGACCAAGGTTTGACCCAATAGTTCAGGATTGACTGGAGTTGACCAAAAGTCAACATTGAGTCTAGATGTGACCAATTGACCTAGTTTGACTAGAGTATTGACTTGGGTTGACCCAGAGTTGACCAAGTTTGACTTGGACCTAGTTTGACCTAGACAGTTGACCAGGTTTGACTTAGAGTTGACTTTGACCTAGAAATCATGTAGATTGTATCGTAGACTTCATTTACCTTATTTTAAACATATTATAACCCATATTACTCTGTTTAGGATATTGTGACTCCAGTGCAGACATCTGATATTACACTATTCTATTCAGAGTAGCAGACGAGTACATTCTCTGATAGTTTTATCATTTACTTGTCCTTTACTGTATTTCAGTTGTAGCTAGTTCTATTTGATTCTATATCACAAACACGATTTGATATTACTGGATCCATTTCATGCGACACTCACTTATTCATGTCTGGCCTCTATTTCTGGAATCACCTACTGGAATTACCTTGGAATCACTTAATGGCATCATTCTTGTTCTGGCTGGACTTGTACTTATTTCGTGTCGGGTTATGGATTCACTTGTACTAGTTGGACAGGGAAATATTAGAGTAGACATGTGAACATACCCAAATACTGGAACCACTCCCTAGGAATTATACTGGAATGATAGCCATCCCATACTTGGCCGAGTGTGCGGTGTGCCGTATTACCTACAGCCGTTCACATGTCGATCCCAATATTTTAAAACACACTGCTAGAGTATAGGCTGGACTCACCCTGGAATCATTTATCACTATGACCGGAATCGTCTTGTACTGGATTCATCTTGTATTAGATTCGTCTTGTACTGGACTTATATTGGAGTTACACTTGTCTACATTACTGTCTGGACTTATATCATGCTACTCTAGTTCAGCTAGAATATATTTTTACAGTCTTCTTTGCCATGTTTCCCTTCTTGTTTAGTTAACTTTCCTTTCCTTGTACCTTAACTGTTCTCTATCTCATTACCTGTATAAAACTGCCATAATTCATCAATTTAACTGTCTATAACTGTTTATAGTTCTCTGTCATTTATTTGGATTTTCTTGATGAGTTGTACTCGTTCCTGTCCTAACTGGACCTGTTGAAAATTTTACAGATGATTGCCCTGAGGACACATGCCCTACATATTATGGACCCGGAGATGGGATGGCTACCTTTGGCCCCGACACTCAGGAGTGATCGGGATTTAGTTTAGTAGACTAGCATATGTTTTTCAGGTTGAACTTGTTGTAGATGATTTGAGACTTGTGTAGTATTTGAGATTGTTGAGAGTTGTTATTATTTTAGTAGTTGTCTTTCTATTCTTAGTTAATTCTTCTGTGATTATCTTATCGTGCTTAGACTGTGATTGAGTTACAATATCTTATACTTGTCCTCCGTTCGGAGTTGAGATTTGACAAGTATATTATAATTGCGTGAGTTGTTGGTTAGATAGTAATCTAGGACAGCGTTCTACCGCCGACACTGCGACATAGGCTGGGCATTGTTACGTGCTCGTACCCTCACAATGGGTACGGGTCGTGACACGTTTTTAGTGGTGGCCCATGCAGTAGGGGTGAGCATTCTGTTTATTCGGTTTCAACCGAACCGAATAACCGAAAACCGAATTGGACCGAAACCGAATAAGCAAAACCGAAACCGAACCGAATTAAATCGGTTCGGTTTTCGGTTTATTCGGTTTTTAGGTTTTTTTGTGCTTTTTTTGTTAATATATATAATAACTAAATATACCTAGATATATTTAGTATATACCTATAATTAATATATATATATATATATATATATATAAACAAAATTTTCTTATTCGGTTTTCGGTTTTGGACCGAAACCGAAACCCAAAACCGAAACCGAAACCGAATAAGAAAATTTAGTATTTTCAAAACCGAAACCGAACCGAATTTTTTTTAAAACCGAACCGAATCTCTTATTCGGTTCGGTTCGGTTCGATTTTCGGTCCAAAACCGAATAATGCTCACCCCTACCATGCAGGTCGAGAGTCGCATTAGTGCAATGTTGCGGTAGTACGACGACTTAGTTGTACTGCTACGAGCCTGCGATAGGATTGAGAGATAGGCTTTAACGGAGAGGTACTCAATCACAGTTAGAAAAAATTCTGCTTCAATTCATGCCATCAACATATCTTACTGATTTGTCTTCCTTGAAATAAACTGTCCTCCTTTGATTTTTATCGATTCCTGTTCAGTATTGACTTCCTTTTTCGATCTGTCTTCAGGATGGTGGAAACACGATCACATCGCTCTGGTACAGCAGCCGCTGGAAAGGGGTCTGCCACCTCCCGTCCAGTACAGCAGCCTGCTGGAACTGTAGCACCTTCTGTTCCTGATCAGACAGGAACGACTGTAGCCTATGGGGGTGTGCCTCCACCTATCCAGAGGCCGACTCCAGTCATTCTTGAGGTATTTCAGCAGCAGCACCCGCAACTACTTGCAGGAATGGTTGATATTGCCCACATGTTTTTATTTGTGGAGAGGATTTTGGCGTCTCACCAGCAGCAGCAGCAGCGACAGACTACCGATTTCCTTCAAGGGATTGACGAGGCACATCAGCTGGTTCGTACTACTGTAGAGATGGTGACTGCTCAGGGGGAGCAGCAGCAGCCTTACCGGAAGGAAAAGGATATCCAGGACTTTCAGAAGATGCATCCTAGAGAGTTTCTGGGCACTGAGGGCATTCATTATGCGGACGATTGGATCGAGCATATCGAGAAGATATTCAGGCTGGCGGAGATACCAGCCCGACTTCAGGTCGAGGCGGCAGGCAGTCAGATGCAGAACTTAGCCCGTGCGTGGTATCAGACAGATCCCAGGGTGGGAGTTGAGGGTTAGGCTTGGGTGCAGTTCAAGGAGCTGTTCAAGGAACAGTTCTTCCCAGATGTGGCTCTAGGAGGCATAGAGGCATAGTTTGAGAGTCTGGTTCAGGGGAACCAGACAGTTGCTGAGTACGCCGGGGAGTTTTTTCGGTTGGCCCGATTCATTGATGACTTGAATGAGAAGACGAAGGCGAGGAAGTTCCGCCGAGGTTTGATTAGGGAGGTTCGGTCACTGACTAAGAGTGACTGGAATGCTACCTACGCGGAGATTTTTTTTGGAGCTATGGCAGCGGAGGACGACCTCAGGTTAAAGCTGAAGAGAGGTCAAGACTTTCAGGGAGCCAGTAGCAGCGGAGGCCAGGCCAAGAGGCCTCACGTGCAGATTCAGCAGGCACAGGCACCAGTGAGAGTGCAGCAGGCACAGCATCAGCCTAGAGGACAGGACCGTGGGGTGCTGACTTGTGCCTACTGCAGGAAGGCAGGGCATATTTGGGAGTCTTGTAGGAGGAGGCTGAAGGTTTGTCTATTTTGTGGGTCTGGTGCTCACAAGATGATAGATTGTCCCGCTGTACCTCCTTTTGAGGGAGCTTGGCCACCTGTAGCTCAGCACCAGAAGGGTGGAGCTTTTGCGATGGCGGTCGAAAAGACCGATGCTGCAGGTGATGGGTTAGCAGGTTTGTCCTTCTCATTCTTTCTCCCCACTTTCCTGTGTGATTCCCTTAGTACCTTTCAGGATATTATTGTGATTTGCTAGATAGTGTAGCTACCCTGTTCGAGACTATGGAATCACGACCAGTAAGATTATGTTTGCATGTTATCTATCGACTTTGATTTGTTTGGAGTTTGACCTAGAAGGGGTGCGATCATCTTAATTTCGAGGACAAATTTTTTCTACGGTGGGTAGGATTGTAACACCCGATTTTCCAGATGAGGATAATTTTAAAATTTTATAATTATAATTATTATTTATTGATATTTATTTTATATTATAATTTTTGGTAATTTTTAATCATTTTTAAACTATTTAAAAATTATTTTAAGTCATGACTTGTAATTTTGATGTGCTGCTAGTGAAACCCGAGAGACTGCATGACCTAGAGCCTAACCACGTCATTAGGATGATTTATTATCATTTTTAGCCTAGGGGTAATTTGGTCATTTTTACTTATTTGAATTATTTGATTATTTATTGAATTGGTGAATTCTAGTTTGACTTTGACTTGTTGAGACCTAGTGAACTAGCCTAGAACCTAACCCTAGCTATGGTAACCCTAGTCTAACTTGAGTTAACCCATTTTAGTCATTAGAGTTAGTTTTAGAATGAGAGGATTAAGTTTAGAGTAAACTAGTCATGACTTATGGTTTTATGAAATGGCTTATGACTTCATGACTTAAATGATCATGACTTAAGCCCATAGCCCATTAGACTAAACCCTAACCCTAAATTCCACTTTATGACCAGCCATAGGGCTCCCCCTCCGTATAAATAATCTCCTCATTGATTGTTCTTGCCTCTTTGTAATATTTTAACAAATTGAAGAAAGAGGTAGAGAGCCATCTTCCCCAATCCATAACTTTTTTTATTTCAAGTCCTTTTTGTCTCAAATATTTTGCATTAGGTTCTAATTAACCTCTTCTTACTGTTCATGGAGAGTAATCTCAGCCTTGGATCAATTTGGAGCATTTGGCCATCAAGGAGAACACCCCCATTTGAAGCTCTTTCTTGCTTTTTGCACCTATAGGTAAAACTCCACAAATGTAATGCCTGTGGTTCGTATCACGTATTCTTGGAATACGTGTACGTATTTTATTGCATGATTTCCTGGCTTGGCATTTCCTTCTTGGCTTGGTCTATTCCTGGTTCGGGTTGGTTGGTTCGGCTTGGCTTGGTTTTGCTTGGGTTCATGATGAACCCTTGGATGAACCCCCTACCTACCACCACCATTTATATTTATTAGCCCATTCTTTTCTCTCTCTTCATTAATCTCATCTTCTTCTTCCTCATTTACTTCTTACCTACCAGAGAGAGAAGAGAGAGGTCTAGGCAAGTACAACTTGCTTCATGGAGGAACTCTGATTTTATTGCTCCATTCTCTTCTTTACTACATTCTAAAGCACTTTAGTATTTGACATTTCTCATTTCCATGGCTGGATTCTTGTAGATCTAAGTTTATTTCATTTTCAGATTTCTTGGGTTTTGATCTATTTAGTCTTGTTATTTCCTAGTTTTGATGGTTCCATATTGTAGAGAATCTCGTTCTACCCCATTTTGACCTATGGAAGTTCGAATTTGGGCTCCGGGTGATAGAGTTATGCAGCTTGGAAGCCATGGCTTATGGTGTACTTCTTCTCGGAAATTTGGAGAAGAAGCACAGTTCCGAGCCGCATGATAGCACTTGACCGCATGAATATTCATGCGGCAAGTCAGCTTCGAAACCGCATGCACTATCAACTGGACTTGACCGCATGACAAGTTCATGCGGCAAGTATTTAGTTAGGCCGCATGAGGCTCTTGTACTTCTAGCCGCATGGGGCCCTTCTCCCCGAACCGCATATGCACCCTTGCTCCCAGCCGCATAGGCGTTGATCCCCGCTGCCGCATGAGGACCCGAGTCCTCTCAACCGCATGACTGACTGATCCCGACCCGCATAGACCCTGATCCCCTCCCAGCCGCATGAGACCTTCTCCATTCCTGCAGCCGTATACGCTGCGCGCCCGCCTTGTCTTGAGGCCGAAATTATTCGAGCCGCATGAACTCGGATTTTGGGCCGCATGACCCCATATCAATTCAGCCGCAGGGACTTCTTAGTCTGGGCCGCATGAGTTCGATTTATCCCAGCCGCATGTACATCCTTTATTTCCTGGCCGCATGGAGATTTGTTTTCTGACCGCATGCGCCCTTGCTCCCTTCCAGCCGCATGCGCCCCCTTGTCTTGGCCGCATGTAATCCAGTGACCCTGGCCGCGTGCGCTCTCCTAATTGGGCCGCATGAGTCTCACCCTTCCTGGCCGCATAGGCCTTAGCCGCATGGCTCTTCTATAGCCCTGAATATGGATATTTTATTAGATATTTTACGCCCATTTTATATCCTTACGCCTTTTGTCATGAACTTGATTTTTATTATGTTTGGAATAACTATTGTACATGAAATGGTATGACAAGAAACTAGCATAACACAATGGTGACCCGTAGTGGTGCACTCCTGATAAGTGACCTGGCATGACCTGATAGTGGCCCGTCGTGGCGCACTCCTGACAAGTACACCTGACATGATTATATCTGATAAGCTGTTGCGACGGCTACCTGACATGACATGACCTGTATAATAACATGGACACCGTGGGCGATTGTGCTTGTACAAATAAACCAGTCCTGTCTTGCATCATGTCTAGGGAGGGACTCCTGAGTACCACGGTCAGGAGTACCTATTGAAATGAACTAAGGACTAATAACTAGATTAATACATTAGTCATGAAGAGATTTCCCCAGCTACAGGCAATCCCGTTACCTGGGCGCGCCTGGGATCTGTAGCCTGCCGTTGAGTAGGGCACATTTCCAGCACATTGTCATGTGTTGCACCCTTCAAGCTACCTAAGGGTACATGCGTTTCCTGGACGGTGTACCCACCTGAATTCAACCCCTAATTTCGACCTGGGTAACCTGGATGGTCTGCAGGGCTTGTGGCTGTGGAATAAATCTCACTGCATCTTGCTAGTAATTAGGCCTGTGATAACCCTAGTTAGTTAAAGTATCAAGCCGTAATTCTTGTTTGGCCGTGAAATGATTGGATGGAGTCTAACCAGTCTAGTCTTGCCCTGATCTAGATTACTGCATGACCAGAATGCCTGTATTTATTTTACCGATAAATGGTGAGAATTCCAAGTTCTGTTCAGACGAAGGGTTACAACCCCGGTCCTTGTTTGGTTTACGGGTTGTAACCTGGTTATCTGAATAGTTCCATGGTTATCTCGTCGTATATCATCCTGATGTATTTCCTTAATTTCCAGTTCTTACTTTTATTTATATCTTGTGCTGATTGCTGGTTTTAGTTCCTAAGTGAAGCTTCCTTTGTGGCACTTGCTCTTTCTGGGATCTGACCCAGCTGGTTTTGTATGGCCAGATTTCGGAGCAGCTCCAGAGGATCCACCGCTTTTCCAGCCCGATGGTGAACACCAGACGTAACCCGGGCAACGAGTGGGTTTATTTTTGCTCTCCCACTTTATTGTAAAAATATTCTTTTGAGGCGTTTAGCCGACGAGCACCTGTTTAGCTCGATTGTATTTACTTACTGTCTGCCTACGGGCCGTAACATGATTGACAGATCCTAGGGTTGATCATGTATGACTAAACTCTTGCTAGTCCTCACATTTTGTAACGACTAGCTTCATGATCAGCTGAATATGTAATGTTTGGGACGCCTTACTATTGTATATTTAATGATCATACATCTTGTAATATTTACTTACTTGCTTGTGATTGAGACACTAGGCTTGTTCATGACCATAGGAGACTGTTGGCTTGTAGATAAACCCTCATGTATCTAGACAACCGTGACCGTATAGCGAGATGGAATCCATTTCAATATACGTAGCTGGCTATGTCTGCCCCCGCTCTCCAGTATTCTGGTTCTGGGGCGTGACAACAAATTAATCTAATATTCTATTTTCTTTGCATTTAGGGCTAGATCTAGGAGTCCCCTAGCTGTCCCTGAAGTTTGGGCCAATTTCGTGTCCATTTGGTATCCGTATCGGACACGTGTCATAGTGTACGTATAGGTGTTTGATTAAATGTCACTTAGGAATTTATTTTCGATTTTTGTAAATCTAATTACATGAATTTGTAGATCTAAATATGTACATTAATTTTTGTGAAGGGTGTTAGGTATTTCTGTGTCATTTTGTGTCAGTTTTTGGTGTTGGACACGCTGCACGAGACTCGGCTAGGTGTCCTGCCTATCGGGCCCTAGTACTCACTGTAGAGGACACGTAAGGACACAAAAATTTGTGGGAATGATGGGGCAATCACTGACACTATGCTCCCAAAATTTGGGAGCATATGGTTCACCACACGAGGAGAAATCGCGTGCGCACTGGACACGCACTGTGTGCATGCGCGGGAATTTCCTTCTCTAACACGGGCTTGTAACTTGGACACGACACGGGTTCGACCCAGGTCAGGGTGTGGAAATCCTAGCCCTACTATGGACGAACCCCTATGCACAAGCTCGACCCACCTCGAGCCCTGTGTCGAGCCCACGAAGGCTCGACACGCACGCACGAGGTCCATTTGCACTATTTTCTGACACAGTGTATTTTGTTGGTTTTGACACGATTGTGTCCACTTAGTTGGACACGAATGAGTGTTAAGACACGTATACACTAGACACAATATTTACCAACCTATTAATTATCATTTAACTGTTAATTCCTAATTCGAAATAGGGAAATCCTAAAATTTTGATACACGAGTTCAGTTTGGGATTTCTAAGGATTGATTCCTGTTTTAAACTGACTTTAATTATGTTGTCTTGCCATATTTGATTCATACAAGAGTATTAGATTACCACTAGGATTGGTTACTGATTTGTGTGGGTTTTAGGTGTCGAAATGGGGTTTTGGTTGATGAATTGCTCTGTGTGAACTGTCACTGCTACACAGTTTTCTGAAATAGGATTGTAACTCTAATTCCCTGTTTTAGACTGATTTCTTGATATTAATTATCATGTTAGATTGGGTTTTCCCATTTGGTTTAACTGCTAGATTAGATGTTGTCATGGATGAATGGTTTTCGAATTTGGTATTAATAGTTAGGTTGGATTATGAACTGTCATCTCCCTTTCCTAAGAACACATGAAATCTGAGTTTAAATTTCCATGTTTCAGTCATTTACATGCATATTAGTTCACTGTTAGCTAATCTTCTTAACTGTCACATCCTCATTGATTCCCCAAGTTCGATTTGCATTCCTGATAATATAATGTGTTTTCAAACCCTTTTCCATGATTTAACTGCCATGTCTGAGATTAGACTAATTCGTAAATTGTTCTTGAGTTATGATTGTGTTTGAGAACTGATTTGAATGGGTATGGGACTGGATTCGTTTATTATTAAAGAGATTTCTTCTTTTTCTGAGCTTTAGTATATCTTTAAACTGTTGTTTGATTCATGAACACTGAGATTAGTTCACTGTCTTTTTCCAGATTTATACACAAAACTGAGTTTAGGTTTAACTGAAATTCCTGAGACTTCATCACATTCAAATGCATTGATTGATGATACACACATGGACTGATTGGAAGTCCTGAGAACACATTCACTGCCTTCACTTTTTGAGAACAGCCACACACACAAACACACACATTACTTGATTTTCCTTCACTATGACACTAAGCTACTTCCTATATGAATACATGTGACACTCTTCACTAACCATTCCTGTCACACATCACTTGATCCCCTTATTCAATGTTAGCTCTATAACACACATTCCTACACCATTAACACACAACACACCCTATAGCTACATGGTATTGCACACATTGTTTCATTGCATTCACACCCTAAAATCTGAGTGCCCTGTTATCTTATTTATATACACACACACCCTAGCCAGCATGTCCCACACTCACACTCTAGCCTAAATTGTCTCACACACAGCCCCTTTCCCTTTCTATATGTATGCAACATATGTATAATATATATACATGAATGGATAAATGAAGGTATGCCATGTATATGCAATGTAGGCAATGCATGTTAGGAGTAGAAAGAATTGTCACGACCTGCACCCACTGTGAGGGTACGAGTACGTAACAGCGTCCAGCCTACGCCGCAGTGTCGGCTGTAGAACGCTGTCCTAGGTTACTATCTAATCAACAACTCACGCAATTATATAATGTACTTGTCAAATCTCAACTCCGAACGGAGGACAAGTATAGATATAATGAAATCTCAATCACAATCTAAGCACGATAAGATAACACATAAGTTTATAACTAAAGACTAAACAACAACAATTATAAACTACTAAATATTAATATCTCAACAAACTCAAATACAACTCATATCTCAAGTTATTACAATTCAAGTTCTAAAACATGAAAACTAAACCAGTCTACTAGCTAGTCTCCCGATCACTCCTGAGTGTCGGGGCCAAAGGTAGCTAATCCCTCGTGAGGTCCATAATGAGTAGGGCAAGTATCCTCAGGGCAATCATCTGTAAAATTTCAACAGGTCCAGTCAGGACAGGAACGAGCACATCTCATCTAGAAAACTCAAGTAAATGACAGAGAACTATAAAGCAGTTATAGATAGTTGCATTGATGAACATGGCAGTTTATATTCAGGTGATGGTAAAGAAAGACAGATAAAGTGCAAGGTAAGTAAGTAACTAAACAAGAGAAGAATCATGGCAATAAAGACTGTAAAAAATAGAACTAGCTGAACCAGGGTAATATGGTATAAGTCCAGACAGTAAACGTAAGACAAGTGTAACTCCAATGTAAGTCCAGTACAAGACGAATCTAATACAAGATGAATCCAGTAAAGGACGATCCCAGTCATAGTGATCAATGATTCTAGGGTGAGTCCAGCCTATACTCTAGTAGTGTGTTTTAAAATATCGAGATCGACATGTAAACGGCTATAGGTAATCCGGCACATCACACACCTGGCCGGGTGTGAGATGGCTATCATTCCAGTTTGATTCCAGCATAGGGTGATTCCAGAATTGGTGTATGTCTACATGTCTTACTCTAGTATTTCCCCTCCCAGCAAGTGAATCTAGAAATTCGACACAAAGATTCAAGATAAGTCCAGCCAGAATATGATGATACCGGTAAATGATTCCAGAATAATTCCAGTAATAGAGACCAGACAATAAATGTGTGTCGTATACATGAATCCAGAAATAGCCATACGTGTTGTAACAGAGAACCGCATACAACTAACTAGAACTGAAGTACAGTAATTGACAAGTAAATGAGAGAACTATCAGAGAATGTACTCGCCTGATACTCTGAAAAGAGTAGTATAATATCAGATGACTGCACCGGAGTCACAATGTCCTAAATAGAGCAGTACAGGTAATAATATGTTTAAAATAAGGTAAATGAAGTGTATGATGCAATCTACATGATTTCTAGGCCAGTCTAGGTCAATGTCAAATCTAAGTCAAACCTGGTCAACTGTCTAGGTCTAACTAGGTCTAAGTCAAACTTGGGTCAACCATGGTCAACACTCTAGTCAAACTAGGTCAATTGGTCACATCTAGACTCAATGTTGACTTTTGGTCAACTCCAGTCAATCTTGAACTGTTGGGTCAAACCTTGGTCAATTCTAGGTCAAATTAACCCATATCAAGTTGTTTCCTTCCTATGATATATTATACGCTATTTGAGTGCCTACTAGGCCAATACCCTACCTTAGATAGGCTATACAATATCATAACTTACCTAGGGTGGCAATAACTTTAACATGTATATACATAGATATCCCACTCTAGTAATAGGTAACCCTCAACCTACTATCTATCCTATAGGCAACACACCCCCTTAGTGGTTAGGCAATACCATTACCTAGGCTACTAGGTCAATCCCTATACCTTAATTAACAGGTAGCCATCTACCTGAATTACACATTACCTTAGATACTCAACAGTGTAGTCACCCTATTAGTAGGTATACCATCACCTACCATAAACCTTACATCCTCACACCCTCACTTATCATATCCTCAACAAATGGCCATCTGGCCTAAGCTACACTGCCCAATCAGGAGATCCTTGCTGCCATGCAACAGGGCAAGTTGCTGCTGCTGCAGCAAGGCAAGTCAGAGCATGCTATGCTGCCACAGTTGCTAAATGCAGCTGCTGCTAATGCTCTGCAGGCTGCTATGTTGCTCGAGCTGCCACTGCACTTACACAATGGCATGGCACTCCCATCTCTGATACCCATGTATCCTAACCAATTTCCTAATATACAGTACCTATACATATCCTAATTTAAGATACACTACTAAATTCCTAACTCTCTAACTAGGCTAACCTCTGCTGATACATGCCTTACCCTCAACTTCACCCTAGACAGAAATGACCTAACCATTCCACAACCCAACAACAACCAAGATACCCATATTACTAACATCCTAAGCCTATCACAGATTCAAGTACACGTATTCCTACATACATCTCATGATACTAACCCACAATATGTATATATACATATAATGCCTATATTACAATCACATATATATTAGTTAGGATACTATAACATACCATCACATTCGAAATCCCAAAGTCCTAATCCTATCAAAATCCCAAATCAGTGATGTGTGTGTGTGTGTATGTGACATTGTGTGTACAGTCACAGGTTCTGTGAGTTCAAATCAGTGTGTGTAGTGGTATGTGAATCATTGTGTGAGTGTAGGAGTGTGTGTGACAGTGTGTATGGTCAATGACAGTTTAGTGGAAAGGGTGTCAATGTGTGTAACCATTCTCAGTTTTTAGGTGCAATTGGGTGTGTGTATATGTAGAACTTAGTTAAAAAAATACAAATGTTCTCAGATTTTTACTTGAAAATCAACCCAGGCATCTAACCCAATTGCAGGTATTCAAAATACCAAACAAGTTGATACTTCAAACTCAAGATTATATAACCATAGTAACCTAAACTAATGTATCATAATAATTCAAAAACCTATACTAAAACAATGCATATCCCTCTCAGTTAGATCAAGGAATAAAAAGGAAAACATAAATTCAATTCCTGTTTTGGTATCAGCCAACACATCACTGCCTAACACTTGACAGCCTACCCAATATTCGAAATCCATTATCTCAAGTGAAATCCTAATCTAACATGGAAATTCATCCCAGCAGTATCTATTACATATGTAGGAATCAAATGATGGCAAATCAAACATCAATAAAATCAGTTTTCTAAAAGGAATGGAAAGTTCAGGATTTAAGTATCAGAGAAATTACGAAACCTAAATTCCAATTTCGAAAATACAATGAACACATCCAAAATAGTTTAGGGTAGAGTCGTGCACGTGTCCAAAGTCCAAACGAGTCCCCACGTATCTCCACGACTGGACACGGCATGTCCTAGTCACGAAACACGTACAGATACTTCACGTGCACAGATTGTATCGTGCTGCGATGCAGTCGACTCATGGACACGACTCGTGTCACTTCGTGCCACATGGACGTGTCCCTAGGTTCCCTAAGGATAGGGGAATATGTCTAGGTGTCTGCCCCGTGTCAACGTGTCCCCGTGTCGTGGTTAAACGTGCGTATCAGCTTGCGTTTTCATGCGCAGGCAGTTCAGTGTAAAACCTGTGCGGGCTCGATAACTTCGAGAATACTCCACGAACTCACCCTAAATTTTAGGAGAGTGGTGACAGAGGTTGCCCCCTCGTGTCTACCAAAAATCGTGTCACGAGAGGCCGTGTCGTGTCCTGTGTCGACCCCGATCAGCAGGGCACTGAACCGAGCCAGTGCACAGCGTGTCCAACACGGATTTGGACACAACAAGAACACAAATTCGTTCTCAGTCAAGCATGAAATCAATACATATATATAATACAACAAATCTATTCAAACACTTTTCAAAAATATCAATTTTAAACCCTTTGTAGCATTTAATCAAACACACAGCAGTACAACTGATACGTGTCCGATACGGACACGAAATTGACACGACTCGACACCAAACCTATGCTAGCAGCTACGGGACTCCTAGGGCTATGCACTCATGCAATGAAATCAAATTTTAATGGTGATTATGAGGGTTTACCTATTGGTTGAACTTTCAATAAAAAAGCTTCAAAGGGGGGAATCTCCTTGATAGCCAAGATCTCCAAATTGATTCAAACCTGATATTTCTCTCCATGAACATAAAGTAGGGATTAATTAGAACCTAATGCAAATGATTTGAGCCAAAAAGGAATTGAAATGAGGAAGTTATGGATTGGAGAAGATGGCTCCTTACCTCTTTCTTCAAAGCTTGAAAAAATAATAAAAGAGGAAAGAACAAGGAGAGATTATTTATAGGGAAGGGGGGAGCCCTAGTGGCGGGTTAAAAAGTGAAAAATTAGGGTTAGGGTTTAGTCTAATGGCTATGGGCCTAATTGCACTAGTCATGGAACCAATTTCTAAGTCTCAAGTCTATGGACCAATTCACCAATCCTCCTATTTCAAACTTGATTCTAAGTGTCCTAACTTGAGTTGACTTAAGTTAGACTAGAGTCCATACCATGTTAACTTAGGTCACCAAGTCAAGGTCAAAATCTAGGACAGTCTCTTAAGTCACAGCTTAGCAAAAGTCAAAATCAACAATCACCAGTGCAATAAATTATGAAATAATTCAAAGGGCCAAATGACCAAAATACCCTCATGCTCAAAAGTAATAATAAATTATCCTAATGATATGGTCAGGCTCTAGGTCAGGCAGTCTCTCAGGTTACACTAGCAAGGCATCAAAATCACAAGCTATGACTTAAAACAGTTTTAAATTGATTAAAAATCACCAAAAATCATAATATGATTTAATTACAAATAAATAATATTTATAAATACAAAATTTCAAAAATACCCTCATTTCATAAACTGGATGTTACAAGTCTACCCCCCTTAGAAAAATTTTGTCCTCGAAATTAAGATGATCGTACCCCTTCTTGGTCAAACCCCCAACAAATCAAAGTCGATAGATAACATGCAAACATAATCCTACTGGTCATGATATCACGGTCTTGATCAGGGTCACTATACTATCTATCACAGCACAAAACATCATGACAGGTACTAATGGAATCACATAACAGGATGGAAGGAAGAACAGGAAAGACAGACCTGCTAACCCGTCACCCGTAGCGTCGGTCTACTCGACTCTCAGCGCAAAAGCCCTGCCCCTCTGAGGTATATCCCTCTGATGGTGCGGGGCACGGTGCTGCGCTACAGGTGTCCTAGCTCCCCTATCTAATCTATGACACTCAAGTAATATCCATCCTGATATTCCACTAAATTATACTAGGGCACCATCTATATGGTATCTATCCTGCAATCTAATAATCATATCCGTTTATCCAGAACCATGTTACCAGAATCTTCGTCACACCAGTAAGTATGGCTGCGATAATCCATAGAGTCCACAACTAATGTATATACATCTAGAATTATGGTATTTAAAATTTTCGCATTGCCGCTAGCTTGGCTGCGAAAACTTTAAATTCCTATATCCGAGAAATACATCCAAAATCAGACTCTATCTCATCGTCCAACCAGTTGATATGGCTGTAGAAGACTCTAGATTCCATGACTAAGGCAACCTAGCCCATAATGCTATCTTGGTAGAAAATCAGGTCAATAATGAATACCAAGAATCAAATTCAACGATGAATCAGGGAAGATAGACAGATACTGTCAGAATCGTATTTCGAGATAGTTTATAATGAGATTCTCAAGGGTCATCCCAGAAATCTTCTCAAGTAGTCCTAACTGTGATTGAGTACACTCTCAACTAAAGCCTATTTCTGAGTTCCTATCGCAGGCGCGTAGCAGTACAACTAATCGTTGTACTACCACGATATCGCACCAATGCGACTCTCGACCTACATAGGCCACCACTAAAAATGTGTCACATAAAAACTAAACCAGTCTACTAGCTAGTCTTCCGATCACTCCTGAGTGTCGGGGCCAAAGGTAGCTAATCTCTCGTCAGGTCCATAATGAGTTGGGCAAGTATCCTCAGGGCAATCATCTGTAAAATTTCAACAAGTCCAGTCAGAACAGGAATGAGCACATCTCATCTAGAAAACCCAAGTAAATGACAAAGAACTATAAAGCAGTTATAGACAGTTGTATTGATGAACATGGCAGTTTATATTCAGGTGATGGCAAAGAAAGACAGATAAAGTGCAAGGGAAGTAAGTAACTAAACAAGAGAAGAATCATGGCAACAAAGACTGTAAAAATAGAACTAGCTGAACCAGGGTAATATGTATAAGTCCAGACCGTAAATGTAAGACAAGTGTAACTCCAATGTAAGTCCAGTACAAGACGAATCTAATACAAGATGAATCCAGTAAGGGACGATCCCAGTCATAGTGATCAATGATTCCAGGGTGAGTCCAGCCTATACTCTAGTAGTGTGTTTTAAAATACCGAGATCGACATGTAAACGGCTATAGGTAATCCGACACATCACACACCTGGCCGGGTGTGAGATGGCTATCATTCCAGTTTGATTCCAGCATAGGGTGATTCTAGAATTAGAGTATGTCTACATGTCTTACTCTAGTATTTCCCCTTCCAGCAAGTGAATCCAGAAATTCGACACAATGATTCAAGATGAGTCCAGCCAGAATATGATGATACCAGTAAATGATTCCAGAATGATTCCAGTAATAGAGGCCAGACAATAAATGTGTGTCGTATACATGAATCCAGAAATATTCATACGTGTTGTAACAGAGAATCGCATACAACTAACTAGAACTGAAGTACAGTAATTGACAAGTAAATGAGAGAACTATCAGAGAATGTACTCGCCTGATACTCTAAAAAGAGTAGTATAAAATCAGATGTCTGCACCGGAGTCACAATATCCTAAATAGAGTAGTACAGGTTATAATATGTTTAAAATAAGGTAAATGAAGTTTATAATACAATCTATATAATTTCTAGGCCAATCTAGGTCAAAGTCAACTCTAAGTCAAACCTGGTCAACTGTCTAGGTCAAACTAGGTCTAAGTCAAACTTAGGTCAACCATGGTCAACACTCTAGTCAAACTAGGTCAATTGGTCACATCTGGACTCAATGTTGACTTTTGGTCAACTCCAGTCAATCTTGAACTGTTGGATCAAACCTTGGTCAATTCTAGGTCAAATTAACCCATATCAAGTCGTTTCCTTCCTATGATATATTATACGCTGTTTGAGTGCCTACTAGGCCAATACCCTACCTTAGATAGGCTATACAATATCATAACTTACCTAGGGTGGCAATAACTTAAACATGTATATACATAGATATCCCACTCTAGTAATAGGTAACCCTCAACCTACTATCTATCCTATAGGCAACACACACCCTTAGTGGTTAGACAATACCATTACCTAGGCTACTAGGTCAATCCCTATACCTTAATTAACAGGTAGCCATCTACCTTAATTACACATTACCTTAGATACTCTAACAGTGTAGTCACCCTATTAGTAGGTATACCATCACCTACCATAAACCTTACATCCTCACACTCTCACTTATCCCATCCTTAACAAATGGCCATCTGGCCTAAGCTATACTGCCCAATCAGGAGATCCTTGCTGCCATGCAACAGGGCAAGTTTCTGCTGCTGCAGCAAGGCAAGTCAGAGCATGCTCTGCTGCCACAGTTGCTAAATACAGCTGCTGCTAATGCTCTGCAGGCTGCTATGTTGCTCGAGCTGCCGCTGCACTTGCACAGTGGCATGGCACTCCCATCTCTGATACCCATGTATCCTAACCAATTTCCTAATATACACTACCTATATATATCCTAATCTAGGATACACCACTAAATTCCTAACTCTCTAACTAGGCTAACCTCTGCTGATACATGCCTTACCCTCAACTTCACCCTAGACAGAAATGACCTAACCATTCCACAACCCAACAACATCCAAGATACCCACATCACTAACATCCTAAGCCTATCACAGATTCAAGTACACGTATTCCTACATACATCTCATGATACTAACCCATAATATGTATATATACATATAGTGCCTATATTACAATCACATATATATTAGTTAGGATACTATAACATACCATCACATTCGAAATCCCAAAGTCCTAATCCTATCAAAATCCTAAATCAGTGATGTGTGTGTGTGTATGTGACATTGTGTGTACAGTCATACGTTCTGTGAGTTCAAATCAGTGTGTGTAGTGGTATGTGAATCATTGTGTGAGTGTAGGAGTGTGTGTGACAGTGTGTATGGTCAATGTCAGTTTAGGGGTTAAGGTGTCAATGTGTGTAACCATTCTCAGTTTTTAGGTGCAATTGGGTGTGTGTATATGTAGAACTTAGTTAAAAAAATGCAAATGTTCTCAGATTTTTACTTGAAAATCAACCTAGGCATCTAACCCAATTGCAGGTATTCAAAATACCAAACAAGCTGATACATCAAACACAAGATTATATAACCATAGTAACCTAAACTAATGTATCATAATAATTCAAAAACCTAAACTAAAACAATGCATATCCCTCTCAGTTAGATCAAGGAATAAAAAGGAAAACATAAATTCAATTCCTGTTTTGGTATCAGCCAACACATCACTGCCTAACACTTGACAGCCTACCCAACATTCGAAATCTATTGTCTCAAGTGAAATCCTAATCTAACATGGAAATTCATCCCAGCAGTATCTATTACATATGTAGGAATCAAATGATGGCAAATCAAACATCAATAAAATCAATTTTCTAAAAGGAATGGAAAGTTCAGGATTTAAGTATCAGAAAAATTACGAAACCTGAATTCCAATTTCGAAAATACAATGAACACATCCAAAATAGTTTAGGCTAGAGTCGTGCACGTGTCCAAAGTCCACACGAGTCCCCACGTGTCTCCACGACTGGACACGGCGTGTCCTAGTCACGAAATACGCACAGACACTTCGCGTGCACAGACTGCATCATGTTGCGATGCAGTCGACTCGTGGACACGACTCGTGTCACTTCGTGTCACGTGGACGTGTCCCTAGGTTCGCCAAGGATAGGGGAACATGTCTAGGTGTCTGCCCCGTGTCAACGTGTCCCCATGTCGTGCTTAAACGTGCATATCAGCGTGCATTTTCACGCGCAGGCAGTTCAGTGTAAAACCCGTGCAGGCTCGATAACTTCGAGAATACTCCACCAACTCACCCCAAATTTTGGAAGAGTGGTGACAGAGGTTGCCCCCTCGTGTCTACCAAAAATCGTGTCACGAGAGGCTGTGTCGTGTCCTGTGTCGACCCCGATCAGCAGGGAACTGAATCGAGCCAGTGCGCAGCGTGTCCAACACGGATTTGGACACAACAAGGACACTGATTCGTGCTCAGTCAAGCATGAAATCAATACATATATATAATACAACAAATCTATTCAAATACTTTTCAAAAATATCAATTTTAAACCCTTTGTGGCATTTAATCAAACACACAGCAGTACAACTGATACGTGTCCGATACGGACACGAAATTGACACAACTCGACACCAAACCTATGCTAGCAGCTACGGGACTCCTAGGGCTATGCACTCATACAAAGAAATCGAATTTTAATGGTGATTATGAGGGTTTACCTATTGGTTGAACTTCCAATGAAAAAGCTTCAAAGGGGGAAATCTCTTTTATAGCCAAGATCTCCAAATTGATTCAAACCTGAGATTTCTCTCCATGAACATAAAGTAGGGATTAATTAGAACCTAATGCAAAATATTTGAGCCAAAAAAGAATTAAAATGAGGAAGTTATGGATTGGAGAAGATGGCTCCTAACCTTTTTCTTCAAAGCTTGAAAAAAAATAATAAAAGAGGCAAGAACAAGGAAGAGATTATTTATAGGGAAGGGGGGAGCCCTAGTGGCTGGTTAAAAAGTGAAAAATTAGGGTTAGGGTTTAGTCTAATGGCTATGGGCCTAATTGCACTAGTCATGGAACCAATTTCTAAGTCTCAAGTCTATGGACCAATTCACCAATCCTCCTATTTCAAACTTGATTCTAAGTGTCCTAACTTCAGTTGACTTAAGTTAGACTAGGGTCCATACCATGTTAACTTAGGTCACCAAGTCAAGGTCAAAAAATAGGACAGTCTCTTAAGTCACAGCTTAGCAAAAGTCAAAATCAACAATCACCAGTGCAATAAATCATGAAATAATTCAAAGAGGCCAAATGACCAAAATACCCTCATGCTCCAAAGTAATAATAAATTATCCTAATGATATGGTCAGGCTCTAGGTCAGGCAGTCTCTCAGGTTACACTAGCAAGACATCAAAATCACAAGCCATGACTTAAAACAGTTTTAAATTGATTAAAAATTACCAAAAATCATAATATGATTTAAATACAAATAAATAATATTTATAAATACAAAATTTCAAAAATACCCTTATTTCAGAAATTGGGTGTTACAAGAATGAATGAATATATTTATATATTATATCTACTTGGTATATAGCCAGTGTTAGAGTGACCTATGGGTGGTTATTTAGACTTGAGTTGACTGGCGTAGACCTAGTTTGACTAGAGGTTGACTAGAGTTGACCCAAAACCCTAGAATTGACCAAGGTTTGACCCAATAGTTCAGGATTGACTAGAGTTGACCAAAAGTCAACATTGAGTCTAGATGTGACCAATTGACCGAGTTTGACTAGAGTATTGACTTGGGTTAACCCAGAGTTGACCAAGTTTGAGTTGGACCTAGTTTGACCTAAACAGTTGACCAGGTTTGACTTAGAGTTGACTTTTACCTAGATTGACCTAGAAATTATGTAAATTGTATCATAAACTTCATTTACCTTATTTTAAACATATTATAACCCATATTACTCTGTTTAGGACATTGTGACTCCGGTACAGACATCTGATATTATACTACTCTTTTCAGAGTAGCAGGCGAGTACATTCTCTGATAGTTCTTCCATTTACTTGTCGTTTACTGTATTTCTGTTGTAGCTAGTTCTATTTGATTCTATATCACAAACACGATTTGATATTACTGGATCCATTTCATGCGATACTCACTTATTCATGTATGGTCTCTATTTCTGGAATCACCTACTGGAATCACCCTGGAATCACTTACTGGCATCATTCGTGTTCTGGTTGTACTTGTACTTATTTCGTGTCGGGTTATGGATTTACTTGTACTAGTTGGGCGGAAAAATATTAGAGTAGACATGTGAACATACCCAAATACTGGAACCACTCCCTTGAAATTATACTGGAATGATAGCCATCCCACACTTGGCCGAGTGTGCGGTGTGCCGTATTACCTACAGTCGTTCACATGTTGATCCCAATATTTTAAAACACACTGCTAGAGTATAGGCTGGACTCACCCTGAAATCATTGATCACTATGACTGGAATCGTCTTGTACTGGATTCATCTTGTATTAGATTCGTCTTGTACTGGACTTGCATTGGAGTTACACTTGTCTACATTACTGTCTGGACTTATATCATGCTACTCTAGTTCAGCTAGAATATATTTTTACAGTCTTCTTTGCCATGTTTCCCTTCTTGTTTAGTTAACTTTTCTTTTTTTGTACCTTAACTGTTCTCTATCTCATTACTTGTATAAAACTGCCATGAATCATCAATTTAACTGTCTATAACTGTTTATAGTTCTCTGTCATTTATTTGGGTTTTCTTGATGAGTTGTACTCGTTCCTGTCCTGACTGGACCTGTTGAAAATTTTACAGATGATTGCCCTGAGGACACATGCCCTACATATTATGGACCCGGAGACGGGATGGCTACCTTTGGCCCCGACACTCAGGAGTGATCGGGATTTAGTTTAGTAGACTAGCATATGTTTTTTATGTTGAACTTGTTGTAGATGATTTGAGACTTGTGTAGTATTTGAGATTGTTGAGAGTTGTTATTATTTTAGTAGTTGTCTTTCTATTCTTAGTTAATTCTTCTGTGATTATCTTATCGTGCTTAGACTGTGATTGAGTTACAATATCTTATACTTGTCCTCCGTTCGGAGTTGAGATTTGACAAGTATATTATAATTGCGTGAGTTGTTGGTTAGATAGTAACCTAGGACAGCGTTCTACCGCCGACACTGCGGCGTAGGCTGGGCGTTGTTACGTGCTCGTATCCTCACAGTGGGTGCGGGTCGTGACACACATTAAGACTATAGATCATCTTCTTCCCTATTGTCCTATTTTAGGTACAACTTGGAGGAGCATTTAATCAATACATTATCTTCTACAACAATCACCTTCTGTCAATGATCTCGTTGAGAGCACTCTCAAAAATGGAGATCAAGACAAAATATTGACACCTCTTTGCTCTAAACAATATAGATTTATGGAAGAAAAAAAATCTTACAATTAATCTTACTAAAATAGATAAAATGGTATCAACATTATTATTTTGATATCATGAATATTGTTTGGATCTTAGGTTCTTCGTAAAGGAAGACGTAGTCTCCAGTGAGAGAATACGAAGACACCGCAGGCTCTTCATAGAGGAAGTTGTAACCTATCTTAACCGATCAAAATTGCTCACCCGCTTATTTATTTACTTGGTCTTACTTTCTGTAGAGGAAGAGTCCGCATGTGTGTATACGTAAGATTTTTTTTTAATTTCTTGTTACTTTTCTTAAGTACTCATCGAAGCTAGAGAGAAGCGTTACTTTTCTTTAGGTACACACCCAAGCTAAGGATTTTACAATGCAATATTTTATAATATATATTTATATATAAAAAATAGAACATTATAACAATAATTTTTCCTATTCTGTTGCTTCAGTAACAAGAATTTATTCAATTCAATTACTTATTAAAGGCCAAATTAGGAACAAAGTTGGCTCAAAAAGAATAATTAGGCTTATTTTTAAAATTGTGTATGTTTGAAATAATGAAATTTCAATAAAACATAATTGGAGTCATAATTAAGTTTGGGAAGGCATTTAGATATCTACCGTTAGTTAAATAAATATGTAAAGTTTCACATAAATTCTATAATGCTAGCAAACTTTAGTTCTGTTGATGTTTCAACATAAAAAAGAAATAAAGTTTTGTCTAATTTCATAAGTACTTACAAACACAACATAGTTTTGTTTTTTTTTAATTTGAAATCTACCTTTGTCAAAATCCATTTTTCTTAAATTCACATTATTCTAAATGTAAGTCTTAGAGCCGTTTGGGACACTGTTTCGATGCCCAAAACTCGATTTTGGGACCAAAACTTGGTTTAAATTTCTGTGATAGTTGTTTGGAATTTGGTTTTGATCTGCTTTGAGAAAATGGAACCAAGATTTACTTGTAAAAAGTTACGTTCACCAAACTAAATAGACCTAATGTTCATCAAAATAGAACTACAAAATATTTAAATTGGAAAAATTATCCATGCTCTTTCTATCTTTTTTCTTTTCTCCTTATATACAATATATATTATTATTATTTAGCTTTTTAGAGAAGACTAATAATATAGTACATCAAATTAATTTTAAATTTGATAAGCCATTGAATTATATATTAGATTATAGATTGAATTTAAATTATGAATCTAACTATATTATATTAAAATTTAAATGTTGATTAGATCTAAATTATAGACTAGATTAGATTGAATTGAATTTAAATTATGAATCTAACTATATTATATTAGAATTAAAATTTTAATTAGATTTAAATTACAGATGAGATTAGATTCATTGATTAGAATTTAAATTCTAAATTTAATTAAATTTGTCTATATTCAGATTATGGTCGTTAAATGTATGCAGTTATTTGGTTAGATAGTGTTATAGGTGTGAAACTTTCTTACAAAGAATATGGAAATATTTTGGCTATGTACTCACTTGCTTGATTCCAAAAAAAGGATAAAGGCATAAATAAACATCATCAAGTAACTCACTTTATTTTTTAGTTTCTTATAAATGACAAACTAAAGGTGCTGAGCCATCTTTTAGATGATGAAGAGAGATCAAAGTATCTAAAACAGCATGACATCTTAAAATGCTTCAAACTTATTAAATTAGATCAATAGTGTCCTAATTTAGGATCATAACCTGCTAATTAGAAAAGTTTAATTAGTGCTGGTATGATCGCACTCAATCACTTTCTAAGCCATAAATATGAATTTATTTGCCCATAGTAGCAACGTGGATAAAGTCCTATTACTTTAGATGTAGTACTCCTTAGAAATTATATATTACATATCCAACCAGAAAATTACTAAAAAAATTATAGCAGCACGATGGTTATAGAACTCTAACATAAGTCTAGGAAATCTAAGATTTTTTGTTGTACATAAACTTGTATGCTCTAGTTAGCAAAACTTCATGCTATACTAATTATTAGGCGTACATAGATTCATAGTTCTAAGTGGTACTTGGCATGTACGCTTTTTCAGGGTGAGACAGCTAATCTCTTTTGTTTTACCTATGTTAGCACAAACTTTTAAAGCACAACGAAAACAAAATATATATATATTGTAGCAAAAGTAAATTTATTAGTACAACGATCTACTATCATAAGAATGATCAAGAGTAGCGAGTATGTACTTATACGGAGATTGAACACAGAATGAGAATTCATGAATAAGGGCAATCAGAACATGGTAATTAAACACTCCAACATGCAATGAAAGAGGTTAGTCCGTGGATCATATTATACATGAATCTAATAACTAAAATTGTATTCTTTTGAAATTGAATAATCACTTATATTGTTAGAATAATTCTTTATTTCTCTGAACATAAAATAACAAAAAGAATTTTTGATATTGAGATGGCCGATGGTTCGATCCATCGAGCTTTTTGCTTAGTCGAGAGAGAAACATATAGATGTGAACTTGTCAACATGCTCCCGGCGAAGGGTGAGGTAGGCGTTGACCCCTCCCTTCTCCCCGTCGCCGAAGGAATCGACAAGCGTTACTACGCCTTCAGCTGGAATATCGGGCGGGAGCATGACCTTGGGACCTCCGGTGCCGAAATCAATGTCGTTCATCGGAAACCCGAGCCAGCTGTCCATCTCGATGTCAGGATAGATCAGGTCCCCCCACTCTTCCGCAGTGACCATGAGCTCCTCGTCCCCTCCCTCCTCGTTGAGAATCTCTCCGAAGTCGATGAAGGACCTGAAGTAGCTGTCGTCGAGCTGCTTGAGGGCGTTGCGGATGGTCGAGACGTTGTTGCCGATGTTATTGGAGACTACCTCTCCGACTTGCGACGTCGGGAGTGCCCAGCAGACGAGGTTGCCGAAGTAGTCCATGGGCACGACGGGCCTCATCTTTCCCCTTCCGTTGACTGCTATTCTTAGTCTTGTCCTCTCGTCGTGGTCGTGGCCGCGCGTTATGACTATCTTCTTCCATATGTGAGCGGAGAGACACTCGAAGGTGGTGCACCTGTAGGGAACTCTTCTCTTGAGCTCTGATATGAACTCGGCAGGGAACTGGATAGTCAGGTTGTCCACCGGGGACCTGGCGGCAGCAGTGCCGCCGCACGCGGCCATGTTCACCAGCTGCTTGGACTCGGTCTCCCGGTGGTCGTACTTGCACGTCAAGGGATTCCTCGGCACGAAGAGGGAGTTCCGGTCCACGTTGTAAAAAGGAGGAGGGTGAGGGGTGGCCGCAGCGAGCCCACGTGCCGCCTCGGCCCACTGGGCGATGAAGCGGAAGATGGAGTAGCCATCCGAGATGGTGTGCGAGATGGTGAAGCCGATGACCATGCCTCCGCAGGCGTAGCGGTTGAGCTGGACCTGGAACACCTCGTTGGCCCCGTCGTGGACGCGGGGATACAGGTTGCTGTGCGTGGTTGGGTCGTGGATGAGGTTCTTCTCGTCCATGGGCGCATTGACTTGGGTCGCGACGAGACGGACTCCGGCATTGTTGAGGACGAAGCTGGGGCGGGAGCGGCTGTCGTAGTCGATTGTTCCGGCAAGGTGGGGGTAGGGAGCGAGGACTCTGGATAGGCTCTCGGTGAGGACGGAGTTGGAGGGCATGGTAGAGCGGAAGGCCATGAGGACTGGGTAATGGAAGTTGCCGGCCGCTCTGTCGAAGACTGTCAGTGGCGTCACGGCATTGGGGAGGGGAACATTTGGCATCGGCGTCGGAGAAGGTTTCAAGATGAAGCTGCTGATGCTCTCGATAGTAGCAGCCATGTCGATTCGATTCGATCCGATCCGATCCGATCAATGCTTGCTTGCTTGCACAGATAGATACCAAGTGATTGTACGTACTTATAAGTGAAAGTGATGATTACAAACCATTTATAGAAGCAAAGCAGAACAAGAAGAACAACAAGCACTTTCGAAGAAAATTCATTAGGGAATCAGTCAAGTAGAAAATTGAATTTGTTCAGCCACCTGGTTTGACTGCATACCTGACCAATAGAATTAAAAGTTCTAACTACCGCCGCCTGCCTCTAATGTTTGAACAAGAATCTCTTCCATATGGCTCCACCACGACGTTCGTATTTCGTTCATGAATGATTGTCATGTGGTGGTCACTATGAAAAAAGTCCAAAGTCCCCCCAACGAAACAGCCAGCCACCACGACTCCATTTCATGTTAGCGAGTTTTATATTAATTAATTAATTAATTAATTATAGAGAGAGAGCCTCTCCTTCCATTACAGACAACAATAGCAGCGGGAAATGACTTCTTATCGCACCGTTACGTTACTTAGCTGCCTTTAATTGTTAAATTCCACAATCTTTTCATTTTATGCGCCAAATCCCTTTTTCTCATTTTATGCATGCGGGGAACTCCTCTCAATGCCTCTCACATGTTGGTAGAACGGGGCTTATAATCAAATCCACTCTCTCGTCTCTGCTTCCTATATAATTTATCTTCGTACATTATCCCTAAACAAGTTATCAGTAAGCTAGCCAAACTTCAACAACAATTCCGGTGGCAATTCTGGTGGGGCGAAACCAGAAATTCAAGTTATGATGGACTGGAGTAGATTGGGGTAGACTAAGTGTGGGCTGACTCTTAAAAAAAATTCAAAAAATAATATAAATGACAAAAAGAGCAATTTTTTCCTTTGGGGGGGGGGGGGGGGGGGGGGGGAGGGGGGGGGGGGGAGCCCACCCCAGCCCACAGAGTGGGTACGTCCTTGGTGGGGCGAGGAAAGATACAGGTGGTCTTGGCATTCGAAACCTAGAAATAACCAACATGGCCTTGGTTGCAAAGCTCGCTTGGATAATTTTAACTAATCCGGAATTGGAATGTGTTACACTTTTGAAGGCAAAGTATCTGAAAGATTCAGACTTCTCGATTGCTCCTATCAAACAGTCATCCTCATGTATTTGGACGAGAATTCTCAGAAGCAAAGCTTATCTTAGGAGTAATGTTTGTTGGTCTGTAGAAGATGGCTCTAATATTAATAAGCACCGAGTTGTTTTCACTTACAAGTGGGCAGAAGTACTTTGTGGTCTCTTCCTAATTTTGATATGTACCATAATATATATCTCTCTCTGTGTGGAAAACCTTAAAGCCTTTATTCCATGGCCAATTAATTTCACTAATTCCCTTATAGCACTAATTATAATTGTTTGATCATGATTTACCAAAAGTTTTTCATCCTACGTTATCCCAAATGTACAGTTTTTCCCTCAAAAATAGATTTTTTTTACTCTATCATAATGATTTTAAGTTTTAGTAACCGTAACACGCAAGTCTCTCCTCTTTCTAGGCACTCTTTGCTATTATCTTCTTAAATTCAAGAAGTACCTTAGTCCTCATCAAGAACTGCATGTTGCTCTGTTTTCTTTATTTCTTCTATTGCATGGTACCTCTATATGTTAGTATGACAGCTCCTTCTTAGTTATTCAAAATATGCTAAAAAATTAGCTCTAAAAATAAAATTATCAGACTATTGCAGTGAATTCCGAAGAAGTCCAGATTGTTGATCGTTCGGAGGATACTACCAATCTTGGTATTGAAGATTGGCAATCTCGTCTTCTAGGTAAGTTTACATGGAAGCACCTTGCTTCCTAGCATTGCTTGAAAGCAGGCTAAACGAATTTGACGTCAATTTCACTTCTCTAACTAAAAGGGCATATGATAACCTTCTTTGTTTTTAGATTTGCTTATGTGCTTTTTACCCAAAGCACATCCATTACATAACTAATTTTTGAGATGAAAATCATGGATTAAGAGCTTATTTAATCCTAAAAAAGGAGAGGACTTTTGCTTCTGGCCGACCTAACCAATTATGACATAGAAAAGAAGGCACAACAGCAAGAGCACGAGAGGAAGATTGGTGAAAAGAGATGGGATATAGTTCATCTCCGTTAAAGTCCTGGAAGAGACATGACATATTCACCAATTAATAGAGGTGAGAGTGCCATTGATGGCCTTGACTTATTACAAGTAGGATGAAATGGTTTTAGAACCTTTGATGATGGAGAGGAGATGAAACTTCATACTACTAGCATTGGCAATGGATTGTTGCGCGAAGTAGGTTGAAGGCACATCCAGTTAGAGTAACTACCAGCATAGACTCGGTCATCATGATATAGGTAATATAGTTGATGGCATGCTAATCAGTTTGGTCCCAAAATGCATATGCCATATTTGGATTGTCAGATTCATCATGACGCGGGGGTGGTGAGGAGGAACCTTCGGGGAACTTAATGAGATCATGTCTACGAAAGAAAAACGTCATTTGGCGAAGCCTTGTGAGATAGTTGGTCAATAAGATATATATATATATATATATATATTTATATATATATATATATATATATATATATATATATATATATATATATATATATAGCGGATCAAAAGCCACCCCCTAGAAAATTCCCTAAAAACTCCCCTCACTCTTATCCTTAATTTAATGTTAATATTAATGTTAATATTAATATTAATATTAATATTAATGTTAATATTAACATTAAATACTAAAATTAACATTAAACTTAACATTAAAATTAATATTAACATTAACATTAACATTAATATTAACATTAACATTAACCTTAATATAAAAAAATATTAAAAAAATTAACATTAACATTAACATTAATACTAACATTAATATTAACATTAATATTAACATTAACATTAATACTACCATTAATATTAATACTAACATTAATATTAACATTAATATTACGAATTATAGTGAGGGGGTTTTTAGGGGGTTTTCTAAGGGAGGGGGGGGGGGGGGGGGGGGGGCGGGCTTTTGATCATATATATATATATATATATATATATATATATATATATATATTTTATTTTTTATTTTTTTTTGAAGCAATGGGTACTTGTGGTGAACTCGCCTCCACTGGGGCTCGAACTCCCGACCACTTGGGCCGCATGCATCTCTCTTAACCACTAGGCTAGAGGTCATTTGCTATATATATATATATGCTAGTGGTGCGGTGGCGCACCGGTAAGACTGCTGGCACTCGGGGATGAGGGCGCAAGTTCGAGCCCCCACGCCCACGGGGGCGGCTGGGTGGCGTTGTCCAGGGCCTCCGGGCCAAGGCTGGCTGGGTGGCATTGTCCACAGGCCTTGATTTTTAAAAAATAAAAAATATTATATATATATATATATATATATATATATATATATATATATATATATATATATATATATATATATGATCAAAAGCCCCCCCTTAGAAAATCCCCTAAAAACCTCCTCACTATAATTCGTAATATTAATGTTAATATTAATGTTAGTATTAATGTTAATGTTAATGTTAATATTAATGTTAATGTTAATATTAATTTTTTTTAATATTTTTTATATTAAGGTTAATGTTAATGTTAATGTTAATATTAATGTTAATGTTAATGTTAATATTAATTTTAATGTTAAGTTATATATATATATATATATATTTTTTTTTAAGTTATATAAAGTATAAAATAAAATATATAAAAATATATAAATAAATATATAAATAAATATATATACATATTTATTTATATATTTTTATTTTATATATATATATATATATATATATATATATATATATATAAAATATATATATATATATATATATATATATATATAAAATATATATATATATATATATATATATATAGAGAGAGAGAGAGAGAGAGAGAGAGAGAGGAGAGAGAGAGAGAAAGAGAGAGAGAGAGGAGGGATCCGCATTCCCTCACTTTTGCATCCCCCATGTATCCCCTCTTTTCATATCCATTAGATCTTGTTTAAGTCATCTAATCTTAACCGTTGATTTTTCAACGGTTAAGATTAGATGACTTAAACAAGATCCAACGGGTGTTATTATGGGGATGCATGGGGGATGGTGGCGCACCGGTAAGACCACTGGCACTCGGGTTTGAGGGCGCGGGTTCGAGCCCCCACTCCCACGGGGGCGGCTGGGTGGCGTTGTCCACGGCCTCCGGGCCAAGGCTGGTTGGGTGGCATTGTCCACAGGCCTTGATTTTTAAATATATATATATATATATATATATATATATATATATATATATATATATATATATAAAGAGAAGGAGAGAGAGAGGAGGAGAAGGAGGGATCCGCATTCCCTCACTCTTGCATCCCCATGTATCCCCTCATTCATATCCATTAGATCTTGTTGAAGTCATCTAATCTTAACCGTTGATTTTTCAACGGTTAAGATTAGATGACTTAAACAAGATCCAACAGGTATATATCACCCCCGTGCTATCATCATGCACTTGCACACTTTTCGGTGCATGATGATAGCATGGAGGGTGACATGCCACTACCCATAGGATGGCAACTCACCTCCTTTATTATATATATATATATATATATATATATATATATATATATATATATATATATATATATATATATATAGAGAGAGAGAGAGAGAGAGGCCTAATCGGGAGACCTATAAAAGGAGATGAGGCGACTATGCCAAGATCGCGCCTGCTGTATGCTAGGGTCTTCGTCGAAATCGAAGCGAAGAAGGAGTTACCAAGGGTGATTCAATTCGAATTACCATCGGGAGAGATTGGTACTCAAACCGTCGAGTATGAGTGGGTTCCCCCGACGTGCCATACGTGCCATTGTTTCGGACATCTAACCCAATACTGTGATTGCCATGCGGAACCTAACCCACCCCCGGTTACACCTGATGCTCCTGCTAACCAGGGTATCTCACAACCTATAGAGGAGGATGGCTCGACCCTCTCCCACAATACGGGTATGGATATCTGTGGTATGCAAGAAGGGGTAAACAACGACGCGGGGTTCGAGCTCGCTCTTGTCTTACCCGGCCTGAGCAATGGCCAAGAAAAGATAATGGCGAACAATCCCGCTGAGGCGTTGAACCTGGGCAAGGAGCCGCCTACTTTAACAGGCGGCCTGACGTTACTGCAAAGGACACAAGAGGTCCCATTGTTCCGATCTGGAGAGGGAAGTTTGGGGGCACTTACCGTTGCAACTAGAAGGAAAACAAAGGGAACCAAGGAGAAACCTACACCGAAACCGAGTCAGAAGACTACATCTAGCCGCAAACGACATGCGAGTGACACCAGGAAAGACATTGACCGTCCTTCGTCTTCGGCTGGAGTAGAGGAGACAATCTTCGTCAAAGACAATCAGAAGTGGCTAGCCCTAAAAGGCGATGGGAATCAATCAGGAGATGGACGTCAAGTTGAGATGGAGTCTTTCCCACCACCAGCTCCCTATGGTGGTACGGAACGTGCGATTCATGGGGATTTATCGGTCAAATAAATGTCTCTGATCGCCTGGAACGTCCGAGGAGCATGCTCGATTGGACGTTGGCGAGAGATCTCCGAAGTACTGCAGAAGGAACAGTGCTCGATTGCTGCCCTACTTGAGACTAAGATCAAGACTGATACTATGCTGACTAGACGAACGACTGCTAACTGGGAACAGGTACATAATTTACACTTGTGTGACATGGCTAGAATCTGGCTGAGATGGGATAAACGCTCGTGGTCGGGCCAAGTGGTCCTCATAGCAGAACAGGTCATTGCAGTGGTGCTGGTAAACACTGGTGGACTGCGCTTCCTCCTGTGCGCTGTATACGGCCACAATGACCGCATACAGAGACGGCGGCTATGGCGGGATATCCGCAACCTGAGCAGCTTCGCCGAGGCCAACGACAACCTCCCTTTGCTGGCTATTGGCGACTTCAACGCTGTCCTATCTCCCCACGAGAAAGTTAGGGGACGGGCGGTTCCGGACAAGATCATGGAAGAATTCAGGGAATGTCTGCTTGCCTCGGGCCTGCGGGGTCTTGAACGTGCAGGTCACTTGTGGACCTGGAACAACAAGTCTGCCACCAAACGTGTTGCGTGCCAACTCGACAGAGCTCTGGGGAACAATCGCTGGTTCGATCTTTTCCCGCACGTGGTCTCTGATGGCCTTGCTGCGGGAACCAGCGATCATACGCCGCTGCGGATCCAATTGGTGGCTGATATTCCCAGGAAGAACTCACCGTTCAGATACAACAATGCGTGGTGCTTGAAGGCCGGCTACGCGGGCGTCGTTCAGGCGGCCTTGGCGACTCCTGTGTACGGGAATATCCAGTACGCCCTCGTCCGCCGGCTCCGGGCGACTAAAGCAGCGTTGCGGGGATGGAGTCGACAGCACGGGTCAAACGACCTGGCGACAACCGAAGCCCGGTTACACGAAGTTCAGCGCCAACTCCAAGATGACATCCTCAACTCCGAAATTGCCTCGCGTGAGCGTGAGCTCGCTCGGGAGGTGGGAGAACTTTGCACCATTGATGAGATCCAAATGGCTCAGCGGGCCAAATGCCAATGGCTTCGAGAAGGTGACAAGTGTTCGAAATTCTTTTTCGACGTTGTCAAGGCGAGGCAATCCAGAAACCACATACCCCGGCTGATTGGTTCTAATGGTGAGGATATTTCGGCAATGCAAGATATCGCCGCTGAGGCTGTAAGTTTCTACACTTCTCTTTACAATCAGAGTGATTATATTTCCTCCTTCCCTAATATTATCTGTAAGAAATTGGTCACAAGTGCGGGAAACAGGATGTTACTCGCTCCGGCCTCGGAGGAGGAGATCTCGGCTATTGTGAATGCAGCCGACCCAAATAAGGCGCCTGGGCCTGATGGTTTCAACAGCAAATTTTTTCGGTTGCATTGGTAGGTTCTCCGTACCCCCGTCACTGCAATGGTAAATGACTTCCTTCAGAATGGCAGGTTACTTCGAGAGATGAACCACACTTTTCTCACCCTCATTCCTAAGAAGGAGGGAGCTACTTCTCTCGACGACTACAGACCCATTTCATGCTGCAACTATTTGTACAAGATCATCACACACTTTATGTGTAAGCGTATGGCGACTCTAATGCCGGAGCTCATATCTAACAATCAGGCGGCATTTATTAAAGGCAGGTCTATTGCGGAACATAGTCTTTTGGGTCATGAGCTGGTTCGTGAATTCAATCGACCAAGTGCGGACCGTGCTTGCAACAAATTAGACTTAAGAAAGGAGTACGATACAGTCAATCGGGCTTTCATCTGTCATATCCTGGCGGCTATGGGATTCGACCAGGCTTGGATCGCATGTGTTCATGAATGCATTTCGACGGCCACGTTTTCCGTGCTGGTCCGCGGGCAGCCGCATAGGTTCTTTTCCAGCTCTTGTGGGCTACGTCAGGGATGTCCCCTCTCCCCTTATCTCTTCTCTCTTATTATGGAATATTTTACATGTCTTATGGATTTGGCCAGTTTTCAGAAGTGGTTGATCTCGCTGTTTCATCAGGTTCAGCCCTACGTGACACACCTCACATACGCTGATGATTTGCTTGTTTTTGTGAGACCGACCAGGTCTGGGCTCACCACATTAGCCGCCATTTTGGAGGAGTTTGGAAGTCTGACGGGTTTGAGGCTGAATAAGAACACGAGCACAATGTACTTTAGTAGCAGGTGCTCACAGAAGGAAGAGTTGGCTGGCATATTGTGAATCTCCATAGGTAATCTCCCTGTCCGATACCTCGGTGTCCCTCTTTCTACCAATTATGCTAGAGCTGAGGAGTGCCACAATATAGTCGATTTTGTTAGGAAGTGATTGGAGGGTTGGCAAGCAAAAAACTTGTCGTTTGGAGGCCGACTGGAGTTAGTTCGCACGGTAATTCAGGCTCTTGCCAGCTTCTGGCTCCAGTCCACTTTACTTCCGCTGTCTACAATTGCTAAGATGGAGAAAATGTGTGCTGATTTCGTCTGGCGTCATGGTATTCACACCATTTCATGGCAAGACCTCTGTCGGCCGAAGGATGAAGGGGGAGTTGGTCTACGTTCCTTGCGTACAATGTGCAAGATAGCGGGCTGGAAACTTGTATAGCGCTTTCTACAACATGACTCCTTGTGGGCGACCTGGGTTCGGAACTGCTACCTCAAAACGGATAACTTCTGGGCATACAACACTAATAATAATGAATCTATTCCATTCAAACACATGCTGAAGTATCGAGATGAGATTCGCACTAAAATAGTACGGATCATAAAAGACGGGAGGAGCACTGACTTATGGTTCGACCTCTGGATCCTGCACGCGAGTCTTCTGACCTGAGTCGGGAGCCACGCCGACGTCGAGGCGTACAGGAAGAAGAAGGTTGCCGAGCTACTTGATGGGTCGACTTGGATGCTTGGCGGTCACCGATATGAGGGTATTTTGCGATCTTTTGTCCCACACATTCCTGTGGACACATTGATCCGCGCGGACACCTGGAGTTGGAAGGACTCGCCCATAGGAAGGTTCTGCACCCGGACGGCCTACTCCCAGGTGCGGGATGTCGGCCAAGCTTGGGAATTTGCGGACGTGGTTTGGTGCAAACAAGCTGCTCGCAAGTTCCAGCTCTGTTTATACAAGTTAATTCGAGGCCGCCTCCTCACTAAGGATAGACTTAACAGGTTGGGCATTCTCCATTTGCACAATAGCTGTGTTCTATGCTGGCAGCAGGACGAGTCAGCCGATCACTTATTTTTTGAATGTACGGTGGCCAGAGAAATTTTGCAGAAGCAAGAGTTGAAACTTGGTCTTAATCTACCTAGCGCTGTGGGCTACAAGGAGGTGGTTCGCTTTGTCATGGCTGGCAAACACAGGGGGATTGAGTGGTACAATAAAGCTAGATTAAGATTGGCAGCGGCTGTTTGGCACGTATGGAGATAGCAAAATACTCGAGTTTTTGATTATAAGTATAACTCGATTAGAGGAGTGATCCTTAATATTGAGCAGGATGTATCTTGTATGCAGGTGCCAATGCGCACCAACTAAGTGTAAGATTCCGAGTATAAATAAATTAATTACCTTTTTCCAATATATATATATATATATATATATATATATATATATATATATATATATAGAGAGAGAGAGAGAGAGAGAATAAACCAATCCCAAGTTAAACTTACGGATAAATATTTGGTTATTTGTTGCAACCATCTTATCATATCTTATGAGATAAGTAGTACACAACTAATCAATGTCACGTCCCGATTTTGGTGAATTGAAAAGTCGACAATGGAGTTGATATTGTACAAGCCTAATTAGTTATGCTTGTATATAAGTGCTCATTGAATGAATTATCTCATGAAAGGGTTGGTGCATCGAAAAAATAAGTTAAAAACTAAATGACAAAAGTGATATCTTAAAATAGTTTTTTATTCATTACTTGCAGCAGGTTACTAAAGGTTTCAATAGCCAATTGAAATGCCATACTTTACAACTCATGACTCAAAAGTAATAACCATATTCCATATATCATATCCTTTATGAAAAAAAGAATAGAAAACCACTTTAACTCTCTAAGCTACAAAAGGATCTATCTCTGGGCGCCCACTTGACTCCTAACACCTGCGAGATCAGTGATGGTCAATACATTGGAGAATGCACTGGTGAGATGTACCGATCCGACTAACCTAAATCCACACACTAAATATGTGAAAGCACGTATATATATTAAGTGATCTTTTTATTTCTATAACTTCAGATAACAATTCATAATAAGTAGAACATAAGAAATTCACTTGTTAGTGAATCTTATCTACAAATAAGAGTCCTTCCCTGCAACACAAAGGTTATAACATTATATGACTCTTATAATTATTCATCTCTACAAAATAAATGTTAGAATACATTTTTGTAGGCATCACAAGTCCATATTTGCATCAAACGGTTATGCATGTAAGATAATTGTCATCATAATGTGACTGAACTAAATCATGGTCCAAGTGTGACTTCCTATTATTAGACATTAGAACGTACGAGTCTAATCGAACACTCCCTAATAACAGGGACATACAATCCCCAAAGTGCTCCATTTCTCCGAAGCTGACTCGGTTTCGATGTCCCGCAGATCGTTCAAGAGATTAAACCTTTTGCACAATTTGTCCAAGACCAATGCTGCATATGAAATATATATATTATCAATTATAAATTAAAACCGTGTAACATCCATATGCCTAGTAAATTTATTTTATTTTTTTATCCAGACAGTCATGTCATGTTCTTTCTTCTTTCTTGTAACACTTTCTTTATAACCAAGGCATTCTTTCGTAAGGATAAATGTAAATACTCATAATAGAGCTATAATTTAAGCATGCATAAAGTATACGAATTTCGTTCTTTTCATAATAACAAGTGATACATTGGTCCATTCAATTATACCAACAATATATTATTCCAACATTTTAATTAACGAAGATAGAAAAATACAATTTTGGTTCATTTTATTAAGATATCGTTGATTGTAGAGACATAACAAAAGAATGAAAATGAGTTCCTTTGTTAGAAAGTTGAGATAAAGGAAAGAAAGGTCAAAATCACTCACTGATTAGAGAATTGTCGAGAAAAAGAAATTCCAACGTTGGTCAAGCCTCGTTTATGCCTCCTCATGTAATTACAATGACAAAGATTCAACGCACTTCTTTATATCTTCCTCTCTTTCTCACATGATTCAAAATAAATGTAGCAATAAATGAAAGCAAGCAATGGAAAACATCGATCCAACGAGAAGTCAACAACGAAATTCATCAACGAAAAGCCAACAACTAAAAGTGTTCAATGAAAGGCACAACAATAAAAACACGTGATACATCGGTGCATAGAGTATATGAATTCCATTCTTTTCATAATAACAAGTGATACATCAGTGCATTCAATTATACCAACAATATGTTATTCCAATATTTTAATTAACGAAGATAGAAAAATACAATTTGGTTCTTTTTATTAAGGTATCATTGATTGTAGAGACAAAATGAAACAATAAAAATAATGGAAAAGAGACTCTTATATATATAAAGAGCTCCTTCTTCCAAGTACTTTGGAGTCAATTCCAATAGAAAATCAATCCATAGATTGGAAATGGTTTTAGTTCATTTGTCCCGATCAATCGATACTTTTCCACGCAAACCCACTTCCGACTAGACTATTGAAGCAAGAATACAACATAACGACATCGCCATTTGACTTAACAACAATGTCACTATATTTTTAGATCCATGCATCAACGTCATAACATGACATCTTAACGCAACTATATCACCATGGAGCAGCCCGTCGGGATTATCATTAGTCGGGAGAAGATGATGTGCAATCAAACGATTCCTCTCGTCCGAGTGGCTTGGAGTCACCATTCTCCGGACGAGTCGACTTGAGATCGTGAAGACGAGATGAGAGAGCGTTTTCCTAGCCTTTTTATTTGAGTATTGTATGCATGCTATTTTTGAATAATATTCAAATTTCGAGTACAAAATTTCTTTTAAGGGGTGTAGGCTTGTAACTACCTAGAATTTAAATTTCTATTTTTGGAATCACTGCCATTGTTTGGTAATTTATAAAAATATTTCTTTTCCATTTTAAATTTGTTGCTAATTCTAATTATTATTATTATTTAATAATGAGTTAATCTCTTTTATGGGATTATTTTTATTATTATTAAATCCTTATGAGCCTACTAAGCCTTGGGCTTGGATTTTGGGCTAGCTAATCTATTTGCCTACCAAACCTTGAGCTTAGATTGTGGGCCTATAACATTGGGCTATGAAATACCTAATTGATCATTAGTCGTAATTAAGTAATTAGTTAGTAATTAGTTAGTGGTTAGTTAGGGTTAGTTAGGCTCTTTCACTATTGTCCCTAAATCTATTACATATTACACTTGTGCCACTTAAAATTGGAGAGCACACCATTTTCCTCCTATTAAAATTTTGGGGACTCTCCAATATTTTCTTACAAGAATTCCTACTTTCTCTCTCTCTGCTGCCAAGCAACCACCGTCCTTGTTCCCTAGCTCTGATGCGTCGTCGTGCCGCCGACCGGACTCCGGCGAACCCCGCCGCCTCGTCGTTTTCTCATTTCTTTCTCCTTTCCCGTCTCTCTCCTCTCCGACATTAGCATGACCCTAGCTCGTCCTTCCAATTCTGGCTAAATGCCTCCGCCTCCGCCTCTGCTCACCAGCACACCTTCACTTGTAGAAGCATGGAATTTCACAAACAGAAAGCCCATGCGCCAGACACTACATGTGCCAGTGCTCGGACACTTCACAGCAAAATCAACATTTGAAAGAGGACTTTTTATTCATACATAAAGTCTATTACATGTCTAGAAAAGGTTGTACAAAGGAGAATTTCTACAAAGGAAAGATCCTAAGTCTACAGCCAGCAGCCACCATGCGCCTCAAGACAGGCGCAGCAGCCACCATGCGCCTCCAGCTAGGCGCAGCAGATACCATGTGCCTTCAACCCGGCGCATCCCGCCATGCAGCAAGGCACATCCCTTCAGCAGCTCAGTTATGTGCATCCCTTCAGCAGCCCAGTTATGTGCCGCTCTTCCAGCCAGGCTCACCTGATAAATGCTATGACTAATGAAGCATTTAACCCTCTGGCTAGAGGCAGGTCTCCTCAAACCAAGGAAGAGAAGAGCACCGCAAGTCTGTGGCCAGGGGAGGCTTCGAAAGAGCCTCCAAAGATCAAGGAAGACCGTAATCGAAATACGGCTAAAAGAGCAGCTTTCAACACAACCAGAGTGGGCAACGCCCACTTTGAAGGAAGAAAAAAGCCTAGTACCGCCATTCCGATCTACGGCTCTTCCTGCACAACGAAGACGAGGCCCGAGCATCCCTATCTTTGGATGCAACAGGCACCTTCCGCCTGCCTCGGAAGCCCCCGACTCCGTCTTTTGGATGTAACAGTCACCTTCAAGTGCATCAATGACGACATGGCGTCTCATCTTCACCCTCGGGAGCACTTCGTCAACAGAATACACTCGAGTACCCAAGTTCATATTGGAAGAACGTGAGAGAACGAGAAGCAAACCTTCTCTCCATGCCACTATTTATAGGTCGGGCAGATCAAACCCACACGCCAGGTGGATGGCTCTCCGAATTCCGTGCAATGAACTTGCATTTAATGGATGAACCGGACGCTTCGAATTCAGCCAAATCAAAACGGCTATTTAAAGCACTCGAAGAACGTAACAGTCGCTGCATTAAAGAACGTGTCACGAAGCAGATGCGCCGGCCAGCCCGCGCATCACACAGACGTGCCCTTCAACATCAGGCGCATCACACAGACGCGCCCTTCAGTACCAAGCGCATCACAGAGGATGCGCCCCCATGAGTCCCCATACCTAGTGGAATGCCAATCGACGCGCCCCCTCAGCTGTCCATCGAATGTCAGAAACATTAAATGTTGAACTGACAGAGTTGGCAGCACGCCTCCCAAAGTCTGAACAGTTGACAGCTTTTTCAGAAAACGAAGCGTTGGCAATGTCAGCATCATCATGACTTTACTCCGACGGCTACTGCCACGTGGCCACCCAACCATCCGCATGCATCTCAAAAGCCATGCGCCTCAGACTTTTCACTGATCCCTAAAGACAGAAGGAAAGTCTCCATTTGAAGCTCTGCATGCGCCTCAAAAGCCATGCGCCCCAGACTGCTCTCTGATCCCAAAAGACAGAAGGAAAGTCGCCATTAAAGCTCTGCATGCGCCTCAAAAGCCATGCGTCCAGAATGGTTCGTGACTCCTAAAGGTTACGATCCTCATGCGCCCAATCCTAGGCGCATCCCACCAGATCATTCCCCCACCAAATCCGAGATCTCCGAGCCATGAGTCGACGACACGTGTCCTTTGACTCAACTCATCCTAGATTTCAGCAACGGAAAGATCTTCTCCTCTGCTACGTACCGGCTCACAACAGCAGTATGAAGAATTCAATCCCTCAATCAGGGCGCATCGACTATGCGCCTCCATTAGCAATCTCCACGTGGCGTCCCCACGCACCGACGCATCCTACATATGCGCGCATGAGCAGCCAACTTGCCCAGCTATAAATAGAGGGATTATTTCCTTCTCACCCAGGCACAGAACACACAATGAACAGACAGAGAACATACAGACCACCAGAGAGGCAGATACAGACACTCAACGTCTTCCTCCTCTCAGCAAGCTCCAGCACCCAGAGCAATCCAAACCTTCAGAGAACCGATAACCGTCGTCAGCTCGTCAACGGAGTCAACGTATTACCACTCGCTCCATTGGCACAAGGGATCCAGATAAACAAAAGTGTACTCCTAGGACTACATCTAAGTCCTATATTGTAACACTGTTCTGTTTGTATTAAAATTTGTAATCAAACAATTTTAATGGCAAACAAGCTGGCGACTCTGCTGGGGACCTCTTTCTTCTCCACCGAGAAAGTCGTGTCACAAGTCGATGACGTGAAGGTGGGCTCCTCCCATAAAATGCTGGTCGTGCACCTCAATCAACAGGCGTACGAGGAGTTCATTTCTGAAGGAAGTGCGAGTCCTTCAAAGAGGCTGCCGAAGCCGAAGAAGACCCGCCGAGTCTGGGTGCGCAAGGTCGACGCCTCGGTCACTACCACCGAAGGGGATGCGCCAATCCAGCCTTCCCTTTCTGCTGATGTCCTTAGCAACCAAGGTGCGACCGCTGATGCAGCACATCTCTCGGGGAAGCGTGCGGCTGACCACATTCCCCAGCCATCTCCCTCTCAGGCGAGGAAGATGCGTCGACGGAGCAGAGGCGCAGCCAATGTCCCGCGCATCACCTCTGATGCGCCACAAAAAGTCTCTATCTTTGATAGACTCACTCGCTATAATGGCGAGGAGAATTTGGATGCTGAGTACTATGCGCCCCAGCGGGCTAGTACGAAGAAATCTAAGGCGGCACGGGCCATATGCCACAAACGTGCTATGCCAGCAGCAAGCCAAAAGCATGCGCTCACAATCACGCGCACTGCTGATGGCAAGCTGTACAAGGTCGACTCAGGTGCTTCTGCACCAAAAATGAGCCGACCTTCAAAGCCCTCATCTCACTTGGACGCATCTACTGCGTGCACAACCAAGTCGAGTGAGGCAAATTCAGTGGTCTTGAACTCCCGTGCCTCCTCTGGTTGTGCGTCTGAGGTCCGTTCAAGTCACTTCAAATGTTGTGGTTCCCCCACTACTGATCGGGATGCCTGTTTGGTATTAGATCAGGGGGCGCAGCACTCACCTGACCACCCCGGCGTTTAGCCTTGCCATGCGCCTGAAGGGGGTGTGAAGGTAGCATTCTCCTCCAATGACCTGCGTAACATGATCTCTCACAAGCGCCGGTCAGGAGAGTCGACCAACAAGCACGATGCGCCTCTCACGGGGCATACTTGTACGGTGGTCACCATCAACTGCTGTTGCAAGATGGCAGTACCACCAAGGCAGTCAGTCTTCCAGCGGCTGCAATCATCGACACCCCTCCGACATCGCCTTGGGATGAAGGTGTCAACAGAAGAGGAGCCAAGGGTTGCTTCATGCAACGTGATCTCCAACTCCTCGTCAGTCCGGAAGACGACTGGCAATTCCTCGTCCTCATCCAAAAGCCAGCCGAGGAAAACCAAGACAGCTGTCTCGTCCTCCGGAGCGTTCGAAGGCACTCGGTCCAGGAAGAAGTTCTTGGAGGAAGCTGGGGGTAGCCAGACCCTTGTTGAGCCTCCTTCCGAAGACGAAGATGTCCAAAGCACAGCTGCGGCGGATCTTCATCCTCGAGGCGAAGTCAGCCTCCCAGAAGCCCCTTAAAATGAGGATGTCCCCCAGAACACAGCTGGGGGTAGTTCCGGAGACGAAGAGGCCCCTCAAGACGAAGCTGAGGGTAATCAAGCCCTTGCAGATGCGCTCGTCGAGAATGACCTCCAGAACGTGGCTGGGGGTGGTCAAGATGAAACTCCAGGAGAGGCGACTCCCCTACATGAGAGAGAGGCCGAGAGCGAAGCCTCAACCAATCCATCCACTCCCGGCCGTGTCATGACATTATACATGGCTGGGGGTGATTCCGAGTCTGATGTGCCACCGCAGGACATTGTCCAGCGCATAGACACATTAGAGGGAGGACTCAAAACCCTCTCTGCTTCTATGCAAACACTGACTCAGGCGGTGTTTGAAATACGGTCGGCCTTGACCCGAACACCTTCGACCGGTCCTGACCCAGGGGCCAATGGGGAGTCGAGTGTACCCCTTCAACGGGTATCCTCAGACACAGATCGCCGAGAAGTACCCCGGACGTCTGAGCCCTCAAACACTCAACTCCAGGTGGTACCACCTTCCCTGACTCCCAGCTCCACGGAGGATGTGGTTGAAATGATCAAGGACTTGCGGGAGCGCTTTGAGTCCAAGAACAGGCAAAAGGAGCGCCAGAAGATGGGCATTCCCCCGCCTTATCAACTCGAGTGGAACAAGGTGGTTTATCCTCCAAAGTATAAACCACAAACACTGACGCCGTACGATGGGAAGGACTCTCCGCGTCGCTACCTGATGTACTTCTAGTCCCAAACGGGACATCTCCCGAAGGAGGACGCGCTCCTCACTAGCATATTTGTCGGAGCATTGAAGGGAGTGGCATATGACTGGTACTGCAGCCTCCCCGACAATTCTATATCATCCTTCGACGACTTGACGCGCCTCTTCCTCGACCGCTTCTACGACGGCGGGAAGGACATGACGATGGCGTCCCTCATAGAGATACGCCAGAAGGAGAAGGAAACGGTTCGGGTGTTCATCGAACGCTTCCGACAGGCCTGCTTCAGACTACCTCCAGGCATGCCGGAACATGCGCTCCTCTCCTCTTGCAGCATGAACATGCTGCCTGCAGTCAAGCTCTGGCTCAACTCTACTCCTCCTCCCGACTGGAGCTCCCTGATCATCGAAGCAGAAGCCGCAGAAAAGAAGGCGGCCAATGCACATCTTCTGGGGGTCAGCTTCCCTGCCTTTGATGACAACTGGAAAAGGTCGCAGCCAACAACCCCGGACGAGAGACAAAGAGGAAGCAGGCATTGACTGTTAATGCCTCAAAAGGCGCATCTGCGCCTACTCAGAAGCCTCCACTTGCACCAAAGCCCAAGGAGGTTTATTCGTTCAACGACGAAGACACCCTGCAACTTTTTGAAATACTGAAGCAGGGTGACAAGATCAAGCTACCGGACCCAAAGCGGCCCGATAAAGTTGGGAAAGTGGACAACCCGAGGTACTGTCACTACCATCGGTTTGACGGACACCCGACCAAGGACTGTTATGTCCTCAAAAATTACATCCAGCGCATGATCAATGCGGATGTAATCTCCGTCGACTACGAAGAGAAGACGGTGTCAGCCAATGTGGTGTCACTCCAGTTCGGCACCTTGCCGCCAACTACCACACAAGATGGCGTCGTCCCCATCCCTAAGGCGACAATGGAGGTGGTTAACTTACCACCTACCCGTGACAATATGAGTGGACTCATCCCACTCACCACATCTCGAGGAGAGGTCCTATGGGTCCACCCCGACCTCGTCTCCGAGGTGACTCAACCGGAGGTACGTACTACCTCCAAATCCAAAGGCAGGAAGATCAAGTCTTGTCGCATGGTCTCTTCTTCAACGGAAGAGGCACTCCCTGTGCAGACGCGTGCACAACAGAACGCCCAACCCGGCGAAGCTGCCGCCGAGGTGGTGCCTCCTTGCACCGTCCCTGCTGTCCAGGAAGAGGGCCCATCTAAGCCCTCAGCAGCCAATAAGCAGAAGCAGGTGGAGGCTCGTTTCGACAGACCTCTACGAAAGGAGAATGCTTCGGGGCTAGCCAAGCCCCACAACTTCGACATACTGGCACAGCTGGCCAGTACTCCTGCCCGCCTATCTTTGTTCGAGCTCCTGCGTCTTTCCAAAGACTCCCGAGAAGCTCTCTGTGAAGCTCTGAAGGATGCCGAATCCTTTCTCAGTCAGGTCAAGCAGCCTGAAGACCTCCCAACTACTTGTGCGCACTGTCATTGTGCGGATGAAATTATCCCAAACATAACTTTCACCCAACAAGACATGCTGCTCAAGCACCATCGACATAACCGGCCGCTGTATTATACAGGGTATATCGGTTCAGTCAAGGTGAACCGGATTCAGATCGATCCGGGGTCTTCTCTCAGCATCATTCCGAAGGCGCTGCTATCAACACTGGGGATCCCAATGTACCGGCTGGCGTCCTCCAACACAACCATCAGTGGCTTCAACGCTAGCAAAAGCGAGCCACTGGGCAAAATTCGACTGAAGTGTCACATCGGTAACCTCAGAACTGAGGTGACCTGCTATGTTGTGGATGCCAAGGTCAACTACAACATCCTGCTCGGTCGACCATGGCTACATGAGTACATGGTGGTGCCATCCACGCTCTACCAATGCATGAAATATGTATCCACCAATGGCGTCATCCGGACGGAGTTCGCAGACATCGATCCTTTCAAAGGGATTGAAGCCTACTTCACCGATTTCGACTTATACAAATCACTTGACGAGGAGAAAGCCAATGATGCTGATGACGAGGCAGAGACGGCAGCTGAGCCGAACATGGAGCCTGAGATGACTCCCGATGCCCCTTTGAAGATCCGACTCAAGGGCAAACCGCCCCAGAAGGTGCCTCCAATGAGCATCAAGCTACCAGGAAAAACACAAACTCCTGAAGCTCCCCTGAAGATACGCCTCAAGGAAAAGCCGCCTCAAACATCGGCTCCCTTGGTGGCAAAATTACAGGGGAAGGCACCAATCACTGGAGGCGCAGTTGAGGCACCTCTGAAGGTGCGTCTTAAGGGCAAGCCGCCGCAGTCATCCAAGATGCCAGAGAGGGCTCACATAACCCTCTCAGACCCAAAAATCAAAGCTATGGTAGAATCTCCTGATCCAACCCCAGTGCTTACAGATGAGGAGCTTGGCGAATATATCTCTGCTGATGTAGATGCACCCTCCTTAGATAATATAATCCCACTGGATAAAATCTCGTATTTCATCAATAATAGAGTGTCTTTTAATTATTCTTGCCTTCCACATTGGAATGCCATGTATACATTAGATAACGCTCTACGGTCGTTGCAAACACAAATAACGACCGTCCATCATGTAAATCGAGTAGTCCCGTCTCAAGGAGTCTGTTACATAGTCCCTCTACGAAGTCGAGACGAAGGATCCATCATCTTTGGCAAAGTCGAGCGTCATCAAGACCTCCCGCCACTCGAGCCAGAACCTGATACCGGCAGAATACAAGTCTATCGGTACACGGATATGGCAAAATACATCATCCAAAAGATGGGCTACGACCTGAAAAGCAACAAAGGCCTAAACTACGGCAAGGGTTGACGTCTCCCTCTCCGGCTTCCAACACCTAAAGGAAAGCCGCAGGACTATTACAATCAGACTCGACGGGGGGTAGGCTATGTCACGCCGCCATCAACTCCAGAGAGTTCAGACGCAGAAGACGTAGAACATTCCCACTCGTCCGAAGCATCGACTTGGGATTCTGATACCAGTATTGGATCAGTCTTCAGGAAAGTGCTGTCAGCTAACATGACATCAGCACAACCTCAAAAAAATGAAGGCAAAGACTAAGCGCCGGAACCCTTCGAAGAAGAACCCTGGGCTCAACGCCTAGGAGAACAATAGGAGTCTCGTTTCGAGTTACGTGAACCCCCCACCGAAGACGAAGTCGAGCAGATCGACCTTGGGGACGGGTCTTCTTCATCTTCATCAGCAAAAGCCTAGAAGGAGAAGATCGAGAGTCTTTAATCCAACTGGCTAAGGAGTATATCGACGTCTTCGCCTGAAGCTACGAAGACATGCCGGGACTCGATCCACAGATCGAAATGCATAGGTTGAACATCTTACCCGATGCCAAACATATTAAACAACAACAGCGACGCTTCCGGCCGGACATCATGAATGCCATCGATCAAGAGATGGACAAGCTCTTGACCAGCGGCTTCATCCGTGAGGAACAACACCCAGATTTGGTAGCCAACGTCGTACCTATCACCAAAAAGAATGGGAAGATACGAGTCTGTATCGACTTCAGGGATCTCAACTCTGCTTGCCCGAAGGACGAATTCCCGCTTCCAATCACTAACGTGATGATCGACAACACGTGTGGCTTCGAACGCATGTCTTTCATGGAAGGATAATCAGGCTACAATCAAATCAAGATGTTCTCCGATGACGCAAAATACACGTCATTCAGGACTCCAAAGGGTGTTTTCTGCTACACAGTGATGCCTTTCGGCTTGAAGAACGCCGGTGCGACATACCAACGAGCTATGAGCACCATCTTTCGTCAACATCTTCATAAGACAGTCGAATGCTATGTTGACGACATCGCAGTCAAGAGCCGCCTCAAACGAGATCACCTACAGGACCTGAAGACAGTCTTCGATCTCATGCGGGCACATCAACTCAAGATGAACCCCGCTAAGTCCTTCCTGGGGGTTTCTAGCGGAAAATTCTTGGGCTTTGTCATCACGGCGAAAGGCATTCATGTTGATCCCGAGAAGACGAAAGCCATCCTCGACATGGACCCTCCGAAGAATCTTCGAGAACTTCGAGGCCTACAGGGACGTCTGGCATACATCCGGAGGTTCATAGCAAACCTTTCCGGTAAATATCAACCCTTTACTCAGCTCATGAAAAAGGGAGTCTCTTACGTCTGGACAGAAGAGTGCCAAAAGGCTTTCGACGACATCAAGGCTTACTTGACAAACCCGCCAGTCCTGGTAACACCTGTCACCGGCAAACCATTTCTCCTCTACGTCCGTGCCATGGATCATTCCCTTGGCGCTCTGCTGGCTCAAAATAGCGATGCGGGCTATGAGCAAGCAATCTACTACCTCAGTCGAACGCTCATGGGGACCGAATACCGGTACAACCCCGTTGAAAAGGAATGCTTGGCCTTGGTGTTTGCCATCCAGAAGACTAGCCATTACGTCTCGGGCCAGACAATTCATGTCATCTCCGAGTCAATCCACTCAGAGTCCTCATGACGAAGCCAGGGTCATTAAACTCCCGGCTAGCTACATGGGCGATCCTGCTAACACCATACAACATGGTGTTTGTGCCACAAAAAGCCGTTAATGGGTCAGGCCCTGGCCGACTTTTTAGCTCTACACCCCATTCCGGAGTCCTCAAGACTCTATGAAGACATCCGGATGAGGTTCAAGAATCAAACATCACCGAAGGAAGCTCCGTCTGGCGGATGTTTTTCGATGGCGCTTCAAGAACAGGCCCCAAAGGCCAGATCATCGCAGGAGTGGTGGTAGTCTTAGTCTCTCCCAATCAGCTGGTCATCCAGCGTGCTTACTCTCTTTCGAAGCCGTGCTCCAACAATGTTGTCGAGTACAACGCGCTCATTATGGGACTCCAGCTGGCACAACAGCTGGGGGTGGATCATCTGGAAGCCTACGGCGACTCGAAACTCGTCGTAAACCAGATCCGAGGGCAATACGAAGTTCGCCATGAAGATCTGATCCCTTACCATGAAGTTGCATTGAACATCATTTCAACCTTCACCGGGTTCTTCATCGAACATGTACCTCGTCTACAAAACCTAGAGGCTGATGCTCTGGCTGGCCTCGCGGCCTCATTAGCAGCACCCCTTGGGACTCAACACTATGTCACTGTAGTTGGCCGAGATTTGGTTTGTCCTAGAAATAATCTATACTTACGGGTGGCCCACGCCATGCCGACAAGTACTGGTGTTAACGTCCGAGATTGGAGATTCTCGTTCATCGACTTCGCTGTCTACGGAATTCTTCCAGAGGACCCGAAAGAAGCCGTCTCAGTCAGAAGACGCTCTCTTCGATTCTACTACGATACATCCACTAAAATGTTGTACCGACGCTCCTACGATGGGCTTCTCCTTAGATGCCTGTCCAACGAAGAGGCGACCGAAGCTCTTCGAGAAGCTCATGACAGAACTTGCGGAGCTCATCAACCTGGGCCTAAGCTGCAGGACCAACTACGGCGCATGGGCTACTTCTGGCCAACCATGGCCGCTGATGCTGTCGACTATGCTAAGAAGTGCCATGCGTGCCAACTTCACGTAGACTTCATTCATACACCATCAGAACCACTACATCCTACAGTCGCCTCCTGGCCCTTCGAAGCCTGGGGCATGGACATTGTAGGACCGATCACCCCTCCTTTATCAAGGGGGCACCGCTTCATCCTTGCCATTACCGATTACTTCTCCAAGTGGGCAGAAGCAGTCCAATTGGCGGAAGTAAAGAGCTCCATGGTGGTCAGCTTCATCAAACACCATGTCATCTACCGCTTCGGAGTACCCCGGCGGATCATCCATGACAATGGTCCTCAGTTCATCAGCCATATTTTCAGCAGGTTCTGTGACAAGAATCGTATCCAAAATGTGGCCTCAACCGCCTACAATCTGGCAGCAAACGGATTGGCCGAGGCGTTCAACAAAACTATCGTTAGGCTGCTCAAAAAGGTCGTATCATCCAACAAACTCGACTGGGATAAAAAGCTTGGCGAATGTCTTTGGGCCTACCGTACAATGGTACGAACCCAAACAGGCAACACACCATTCTTCCTGGTCTACGGGAGTGAAGCGGTACTGCCTCTCGAGATCCAGATACCCTCACTCCGTGTAGCAATCACAAACAAACTCATAGAAGAGGACAATCAACGTCGTAGTCTGCGGGAGTTGGAGGCACTTGACGAAAAGCGTCTCCTAGCTCAACAACGTATCGAACTCTACCAAGCCCGTATATCACAGGCTTTCAACAAGAAGGTCAAACAAAGAACTTTTCAAGTTGGTGACCTAGTTCTGGCAGTCAGGAGGCCGATGGTGTTAACTCATAAGACACCAGGAAAGTTCGATCCCAAGTAGGAAGGACCTTTCATCATTGAGACGGTATACTCAAACGGTGCTTACCGCCTCGCCAAACCCAATGGGGACTTGTTCATGATGCCCATCAACGACAAGTTCCTGAAGAAGTACTACTCTTGATATCTTTCAGATATGTGCTTCCACAAGGGGATCTATGGACCCAATCATCAGGATTCACAGACAATTCCCTTCCAACAAAACCATACGCTTCCGGAACCCAGCCGTTCCGTAGCATCCTCCAGTAGAAAGACAACCACGTCCACATCACCTCTGAGTTGTCCCTCTACATCCTACAATACGAAATCTTACACTTCGTAAGCCTACGCTATCCTTCATGTTTACCACGTCCACATTACCTCTGAGTAAACATCTCGTACAAACAACCCCTGCGTTGTCGTACATTGATCGCAGAACTTCTATGTCCACATCATCTCTGAGTTGTTCAGCGTATCCTCCAGGATCATTCCTACCACGTCCATAATACCTCTGAGTAGGAAGATTCTATCATTTGAACCCCAATAATTGCCATGTCCATATTACCTCTGAGCAAACATGTTGGTTCCTTCAAACTTATTATCTGTACCTAAAAGCCAAGGTGCGCAAAAGATAATAGGTCCACACAAATCATCAAGTTCATGATAACAAAAATGAACACATCACAAAAAAGTTGCGTACTTCTTTATTTTCTAAAAAAGAGAGAGTACAGAACTACACTATCCCCCAGCAAGAGTTGCAAAATACACAAAAAGAAGAAGAGACTACGACCCCTAAACATCCCCAGGGTTGGCCGAAAGCTCTTCAATACGATGCCTCAAGTCTGCTGCATGAGTCTCCACAGTCGTCAGGACTCGACGCTCAGCTTCTTGATGCATCAATTCAACAGCCTCAGCGGAAGTATCATTCTCATGCTTCTTATCAAGCTGTTGTTGCTGCCGAGCCAGGACAAGAGCCCGGTGAGTGAAAGTTGCTTCCTCCTTCTTGAATGCTACGTGTTCAGCTTGGACACGTTCGGCATCTAACTGGAGTCGGGCCCGTTGGTCCTCAAGGTGGCGCATCTGGACGTTGATCTTCGCGATATTAGCGTCCAACGCAGCTTGCGTTTCCATTGTCTCCTTCATGGACTGAGACAACTGCCCTACCGTAGCCTTAGTCTTAGCCACTTCGTGCTCCCAGATGCTCACATTGGCCTGGTAGGAAGACTCAATCTCGGCGATCAACTTCCCCTTCTCCGTATCTATCAAGACGGAAAGGTCATTTCGCTGGATGTGCTGAAGTTCCGTGAGCCGCTGGTCCAGCTCGATCACCGAAGCCTCCAGGATCTCGGCCATATGGTCGTGGCCTTGGTGAACGCAGATCAGCTCAATACAAGGCATTGCCAGAGTTCTTGCCGTCGCAAAGCTCCCGTTGGCATCCATCACCGCAGATACACCCCTCTGCAGCATTTGATACACTCCCTCAACGATGAATTTCACATATTCATTTGCGTCCCCCAGCACCTGCGGCGTCATAGCAGGAGTTGGAGGAGCTGCTGTAGTTAGCGGACCGGAAGAAGATCCGCCAACCTCAACCCGCGAGGCTGGAAGCTCGGTATCAATAGGCTCTTCATCAACAGGGGCTGGGCTGCTAGCCCGAAGAGCCGAAGGAACAGAGGAAGCCGGCACAGGCGTCGAGATAGTACCCCAAGTAGAAGGAGCAATGGAGGGTTCCACACCCTTACCCTTCTCAAGTTCGGGAGAACCACCGACGTCAACAGCCACCTCTTCTGCCTCCAACGTCCTATCAGCGGCCAGTACCTCCCCTGGCAGAACGGGAAGATCAACACTCATCTCCTGGCCCGCCCCGGGAGACAGGGCTGGCGAATGAGTCTCATCATTCTCAAGTCCCTCTACAGGGACAGGATCTGTCGCTACCTCCTGATCGGTAGCCACCTCAACTTCCACGGCTGAGACTGGGGTAGGGCTCGGCAATGATACAGCCGACCTCCCCTCATTATGATAAGGAGGGGAATCAACCCTCTCCTCTTTTCCAACTACCTCTGTTGCCCCCGCAACAGACTCTTGCAGCTCTGGAGGGACGTCATCGGAAGGCGACGAACTCTAATCCACTTTATCATCAGGATGCCTCGAGTCCGTAGTACCCTCAACGTCCAAGGCCTCCAAGGCAGATTGTACCTTCCCGGAAGTTGTTGCAACCTCGTCAGAAGATACTAAAACCTCCACAGGAACATCTTCGGGATTCTCCTCTACGGGAGACATTATCATCGGTGGAATGCGCTCATCAGAAGAGCTTGCCACCTCCTTCGGTTTACTAACACCCGATTTTGAAACACGGGTCTTCTTCTTCGACGATCCCTACGGGAAGAAAAGCATAAGGCATCAAAATGACAAGATGAACCAAAATTTTGGAGGTCTCCTTACCTCAGCAGGAACTGATCCCGCTGGCGTTACAAGTGGCACTCCTGTAGCCTTTGGAGTCGATGTCTTTCTCGGCCTTTTTGGTACAGAAGAACCAGCTTCTGTGTCGGCCCGCCTCTTTCCAACAGACGGATCTCTTACTGGTGCTGCGGCAGCAGCCCGATATCCCGCCAATTCTTGTGGACGATATGATCGGGCTGCCATCAACATGTTCGCTGTGGCCTCCAGCTGAGTTCCAATGATGAAATTAGTCTCCCTGTCATAACCAGGAGACGCAGTATTCATAGTGCAATACAGCTTGGCGGCCGAATACAGGATCTGTGGCCGAGGGTTGCGAACTGGCGTAGTAAAATTAACGCTAGTGCATCCAGTATTATAATATTGCCAGCCCCGGGCTCCATCCAGCAAACTCTCGATAAAACCAAGACTGCTACTGGGATTCCGCAACATTAGTAGGGTATAGCCAAACTGGCGAGCAAATCGGCTGGCCAGATATGGCTCCAGATAACATCTATTTTGGTTGCGGTAGACCAAGTGAGAAGGCCGAATGCTTTGCAACCAACGAAAACTCCATTTCGGCAAAGTAATCGCATCTTCGCCAAAGTCAACCAAATCTTGATCGGCCTCGAAATCTTTGAAGATGGGGCCAACCTTGATAATCTTCCACCCCTGAGGGTAGGACAAAACTCTCCTGCAAACGGGAACGCCGGTGTATAACCACTTTCTCTTGTAGAAATGGTGGATGAAGGCATCTCCTTCAACATGATCCTCCTTCGGACCGGGACTCATCACGTTCGGATGATGCAAAATTAGCCATCCCATAAGATAATGGAAGGGCAGCTTGGCCCGGGGAAAGTTGTCGTTGTTACCTTTCCCGTGGATCACATCGTCAGCAAAGGATCTCAAACCCCGCAACAGGTTACACACCATCGCGGGGAGGAGAGCTAAAGGCCGTCCAAAGGCTAACTTCACGGCAGGCAAAATGAGGTTCCGATGTACCCTCTCTACGGCACCAGATCCACCTGCAAATACGCAATCCCGGAGCCATATCATCAAGTAGGCCGTTAACACCGCCTTAGATGATATCTGGTGCGCACAGTGCCAGAAGCAGCTATACGTATCTTTGCCGCTCTCATTCGAATGGCGGGTCCTCTCGTCCAGCCGACTTATTTCAGAAGTCACTTCCGCGGGCTTCAGTCCTTGCGGAGTCGTAAACCGGATCCTCGAAGAATCCGCCAAATCCTGCTTGAAGACATAATCCCTCCAAGCAGTCACATGAGGCTGGGTCTTGACCTTGTCCCTCCGGTGCATCAGATAATGATGGCTCGTCACCTCTTTGAAAACAGCCATCATCTCCGGGTCCTTATTTTCCAGAACCTGGATCTCTTCATTTGACGAAAAATATTCTTCGTACGGTTCCGAGCCCCAAGGAAGCTTAGACACTTCGTACATCTCATGGAGAGCCAACCCCAACTCCCCCACGGGAGTAAAGAAGCTGCCAGTCTAGGCATTGAACAATTCCAAGAGTGCAAGGAACATAGGCTTATTGAGATCTACACCAGCCTGTGTGGCACGGATAGCGGCCGTCAGCCCAATCTCCTTAAGCTCGGCTTTGAACTTTGAAAGCACCCAAATGGTCAACTCGTCCCACCTCGGGATGTAGTGACACCAACCTTCGACTCTAAAGCCACCTTTCGGATACATGACCTTCGACGTCAGCATCCGATTTACAAAGGTCGGGGCACTGAAGGGAAATGTGTCGCTTGGGACTTCATTGTAGAGGCTCTCGGGATGCAAGGTTCGGCAACTAAACGAGGAACCGGCTCGCGAAGCGGCCAAGGTATCTCTCTAGTTCGAGGTAGCGTCCATCGAAAGGGTACCTCCCAGGGCCCCTCCTTGAGAAGGAGTAAGTTCCCAGCGCATCCTTCTCTTCGAAGCCAAACGATAAAAGGCCGTCAGCGGCAACTGGCGGTCGACTTGCCGCATGTATAGAACCATGCCTTTTGCAGAAAAGAACCAGTCTTCTCTGATCTTCAGTATCTTCGCTTCAGAAGAGACCAGTCGGTCACCAAACAGAAAGGTAGGTTTTAAGAAAGTGACATCCTCAGATTCAGCAAATTTCAGTCTACCGCTTTCTATCATACTCTGGAGGAAAATCGGCAACTGGTTTTGGATTTGCAGCATTCTCTCACGAGGTTGGTTCTGTAAGATAGCATCCTTTGCAGGGTTGACCACCGCCTCATCAAAATCAACTCCCATTTGACAAAGAGAAGCATCCAGGAGGACCTCGTTCAGCAAAGGGATCGTCATCGACACTGGCACAACTAAAATAAAAGTCAGGCAAAAAGACAATATGTCAAGCAGCCTGGCGCATCGTCAGGGTATAAACCCATGCGCTTCAGCAGGGAAGCTTCAGCGCATCATCAAGGCGTAAACCCATGCGCTCCGGCTTCAGCGCATCATCAGGGTATGAACCCATGCGCATCAGCGTTTGAGCTTCGGCGCATCATCAGGGCGTAAGCCCATGCACGTCAGCAGAAGGCTTCGACGCATCATAAGGGTACAAAAACCATGCGCGTCAGCAACTAAACCTCGGTGCATAATAAAGGCCTGAGCCTATGCACGTCGATAGGATAAAACCTCAGCGTATCAAGGACAGAAACCCATACGCGTCGGCAGCAGAAAGTTAGGACACATTATGACCCAAAGCTTGTCTGAACAAGGAAGATAGCAAAAGTCGACACCCACCCGTTACCGCAGGATGAACGTCGGTCGGAGTCACGATGGTGGCAGGAGCATCCTCGTCGGTGAACTTTGCCGGCTCCTTTCCCTTAGCACCGCCGCGAGGAGTCTTGGAAGCCATTCTCTCAAAAAGAAAAAATTAGGGTTTTGAAGGACTCTAAAGAAAGCAAAGGCACAGAGAAAAAGAACTCTCTCTCTCTCTCCATCTCTCACCTATTTATAGGGCTTGGTCGCACGCGTGAACCGATGACGAGTGATCTCAGCCGTCGCCTCGAGTTCTGTGAAGAGATAACAGCAAATAAAACCAAAAGATCATTATTAATCTTTTCGGTTACCGAGGCATCATCATATGCATTAACTGAGAGGAGCATGCGCCCGAACAGGCATGCGCCCCAACAGTCATGTGCCCTGACCTCCATGCTTCTTATTCAAAGTATTCCAAAACTTATTCAAAAGTTTTGAAAACTTTGAAGGGGGTCTTGTAGAAGCATGGAATTTTACAAACAGAAAGCCCATGCGCCAGACACTACATGCGCCAGAGCTCGAACAAAATACTTCACAGCAAAATCAACATTTGAAAGAGGACTTTTTATTTATACATAAAAGTCTATTACATGTCTAGAAAAGGTTGTACAAAGAAGAATTTCTACAAAGGAAAGATCCTAAGTCTACAGCCAGCAGCCACCATGCACCTCAAGACAGGCGCAGCAGCCACCATGCGCCTCCAGCTAGGCGCAGCAGATACCATGTGCCTTCAATCGGGCACATCCCGCCATGCAGCAAGGCACATCCCTTCAGTAGCTCAGTTATGTGCATCCCCAGTTATGTGTATCCCTTCAGCAGCCCAGTTATGTGCCGCTCTTCCAGCCAGGCTTACCTGATAAATGCTATGACTAATGAAGCATTTAACCCTCTGGCTAGAGGCAGGTCTCCTCAAACCAAGGAAGAGAAGAGCACCGCAAGTCTGTGGCCAGGGGAGGCTTCGAAAGAGCCTCCAAAGACCAAGGAAGACCGTAATCGAAATACGGCTAAAAGAGCAGCTTTCAACACAACCAGAGTGGGCAACACCCACTTTGAAGGAAGAAAAGAGCCTAGTACCGCCATTCCGATCTACGGCTCTTCCTGCACAACGAAGACGAGGCCCGAGCATCCCTATCTTTGGATGCAACAGGCACCTTCCGCCTGCCTCGGAAGCCTCCGACTCCGTCTTTTGGATGTAACAGTCACCTTCAAGTGCATCAATGACGACATAGCGTCTCATCTTCACCCTCGAGAGCACTTCATCAACAGAATGCACTCGAGTACCCAAGTTCATATTGGAAGAACGTGAGAGAACGAGAAGCAAACCTTCTCTCCATGCCACTATTTATAGGCCGGGCAGATCAAACCCACGTGCCAGGTGGATGGCTCTCCGAATTTTGTGCAATGAACTTGCATTTAATGGATGATCCGGATGCTTCGAATTCAGCCAAATCAAAACGGCTATTTAAAGCACTCGAAGAACGTAACAGTCGCTGCATTAAAGAACGTGTCACGAAGCAGATGCGCCGGCCAGCCCGTGTATCACACAGATGTGCCCTTCAACATCAGGCGCATCACACAAACACGCCCTTCAGTACCAAGCGCATCACAGAGGATGCACCCCCATGAGTCCCCATACCCAGTGGAACGCCAATCGATGTGCCCCCTCAGCTGTCCATCGAATGTCAGAAACATTAAATGCTGAACTAGCAGAGTTGGCAGCACGCCTCCCAAAGTCTGAACAGTTGACAGCTTTTTCAGAAAACAAAGCGTCGACAATGCCAGCATCATCATGACTTTATTCCGACGGCTTCTGCCACATGGCCACCCAACCATCCGCATGCGCCTCAAAAGCCATGCGCCTCAGACTTTTTACTGATCCCTAAAGACAGAAGAAAAGTCTCCATTTGAAGCTCTGCATGCGTCTCAAAAGCCATGCGCCCAGACTGCTCTCTGATCCCAAAAGACAGAAGGAAAGTCGCCATTAAAGCTCTGCATGCGCCTTAAAAACTATGTGCCCAGAATGGTTCGTGACTCCTAAAGGTTACGATCCTCATGCGCCCAATCCTAGGCGCATCCCACCAGATCATTCCCCCACCAAATCTAAGATCTCCGAGCCATGAGTCGACGATACGTGTCCTTTGACTCAACTCATCCAAGATTTCAACAACAAAAAGATCTTCTCCTCTGCTACGTGCCGGCTCACAACAGCAGTATGAAGAATTCAATCCCTCAATCAGGGTGCATTGACCATGCACCTCCATTAGCAATCTCCACTTGGCGTCCCCACGCACCGATGCATCCTACATATGCGTGCATGAGCAGCCAACCTGCCCAGCTATAAATAGAGGGATCATTTCCTTCTCACCCAGGCACAGAACACACAACGAACAGACAGAGAACATACAGACCACCAGAGAGGCAGATACAGACACCCAACGTCTTCATCCTCTCAGCAAGCTCCAGCACCCAGAGCAATACAAACCTTCAGAGAACCGATAACCGTCGTCAGCTCGTCAACGGAGTCAACGTATTACCACTCGCTCCATTGGCACAAGGGACCCAGATAAACAAAAGTGTACTCCTACGACTACATCTAAGTCCTATATTGTAACACTGTTCTGTTTGTACTGAAATTTGTAATCAAACAATTTTAATGGCAAACATCACTGACCCCCACCACCGCCTTTACCAGACCACGTCACCACCACCACAACACCCTAACTCTACTCCTCTCCGACCCCAACCGAACACCACCATCGGTGCAACCATCCTAGCTCATCACCACCACCGCCAACCACCCTAGCTCATCACCGCCACCACCACCTTCACCATCCGCCGACCTACTTCTTGACTTCCCCGAAACATTACCGCCGACATCACATCTCAGTATAGATCCACTATCACCACCTCTCCCCGGTGACCTCAACCACCGTGCGCGACCCGAAACTCAAGTATAGCGCTGCCTCCCACCAGAACCCACTATCACACTCTCTGATGACACTCACCTCCACGAGATCCAAGCTCGACGACTATGTCTGCCGCCGTCGACCTAGGTAGTTCATATTCACGTAGTCGTCTACATCCTTCGACGATCATCAGATCTGTCATGGCCGTCTGAGTCAGGTCTGGTGCCACTTTGCTCGGAGATTTTGACTCCCAGATCTGATTTGTGTAGCACCTCTTGTTCAGCTGCTCGCTGGCGCCCCGACGTCAACTCCGATGAGGCCCCTCCCCTTTCGAATTCCTCTTCTTCGCCTTCCTCTCGCTCTTTTTGTGTTCCCTTCCTTCTTCTCTGAGTATTCTCTCTCTTCTCCCCGTCCTTTAATTCTTCTTTGGACTGGGTTAAACAACAGTGCTGTTATGTAGAACCGGGCTTGAGCACAGTGGGTAGGGCTGGGCTTAGAGCACATTAACTCTAAATTTATGTATATAATTATATATGTTCCTATAATTGTTGAGCCAGGACCATATAATATATAGTATAATTAGATATGTATGCTATATATATATTGGTATATACATGTACATGTATTTTATACTGTTATTTATAATATGTATATTAAATAATTATTAGTATGTGTCCAAGTGTGGTATATGTTGGTATATACTGTCAATTATAAAATGTATATTAAATAATTATTTATATATTGGTATATACATGTACATGTACTCTTCGTCGAAGTCGATCCCTGTACGCTGGACATAGCCCTTCGCCACGAGCCTGGCCTTGTGTTTGAAAACCTCGCGGGCGCTATTTTTCTTCACCTTGAAGACCCACTTCAGCCCAATCGGCTTCTTTCCTTCAGGAAACTCGGTCAGTGTCCAAGTATGGTTATCGATGATCGAGTTCAACTCGAGCATCGCCTTTCGCCAGCAAGCATGCAGCTCAGCCTCTTGGAACGTCACCGGCTCATCATCGGTCGTGAGCAGGACCTCCTCTGGGTCTAGCACCTGCTCGCTGGTCATGGCGTACACGTTGCTAATAGTGCGGTAGCGTCGTGGTGCCTCTTTGTCGCCAATCACACCTGCAGGTGTTTCATCAGGCAGTGGAGACACGAACTCTACGACGTCCGGCTCAAAGGTCTGTGTACATGGCGTGGCCGGCTTGGATGCAGGCGGTGAGGCCGCTCCCCTTGTGTCGACATGGTGCTGCCCCCGCACACTGTCACGACGAGCAGTGTGTACTCCACAGTGAACGAAGATGGATCCGCGTCAGAGCCGCCCCAGTCCCAGCACGCCGCCTCGTCAAAAACAGCATCACGCGTCACACAAACGCGCTTGTTCGTCGGATCGTACACCCAGTAAGCCTTAGACTCGACGTCGTAGCCGATCATCACCATAGGAATGCTGCGATCATCCAGTTTCTTCATATTAGGGTGCGTTACTTTAACGTGTGCGACGCAGCCGAAAGTCCTAAAGAAATGTACCGTCGACTTCCACCTATGCCAAGCCTCGTATGGTGTCATCCCAGGCAAGCTATGGGCCGGGGAACAATTTAGAATAAAAACGACAGTGCTTACTGCCTCCCTCCAGAATGAATCGGGCATCTTCTTCGTCTTGAGCAGACACCGTGCCATGGACTCGATCGTCTGATTTTACCGCTCGACGATACCATTTTGCTGCAGCGAATAGGGTACAGTGAGCTGTCGCTGCGCACCGCGATTGGCACAGTACTCATCGAACTCCAAAGAGGTGAACTCACAATCCTGATCGGTGGAGCACGTACAGCTTCCTCCCCGTGTCCACTTCCATGCCGGCCTAAAACTTCTTGATCGCTACTGCCGCTTCATCCTTGGAACGGAGCAGCACCGCCCACATGTACCGGCTCATGTCGTCGACAAAAAAGAGAAAGTACCTCTTCTCGCCGTGAGTGGACGGTGTGATGGGCCCGCACAAATCCCCGTGCATAAGGTCGTTGCGATGCTTGGCGCGATACTTGGTGGCTTGCAGGAACAGTACGCGCCTCTACTTCTCGACAAGGCTGCCATCACAGACCTGATCAAGGTGTTCGATACACGGAAGGCCGTACACCATGCCGGTCCTCGCAATCCTGTGCAGTGCATCGAAGTTCAAGTTGCCAAAACGGGCGTACCATCGCCAGGCTTCGTCGTGGTCGAACTTTGCCGACATAAAAATAGGCTGCATGATGTTTAATGACACCGTGCACAACCGATTTCGCGTTCGCGTCACCTTGGCCAGAAGTCATCGCTAACGGTTTCGTAGCTGTATGATGCCACTGTGTATCAACACCTCACACCCTGACTCGTCCAACTGCACGAGTGAAATAATATTGCTCTGCATCTTGGGGATGTGGTAGATGTTCGAGAGGATCCGGTGTCTGTCGTCATGTGCAGTAAATATAATGGTGCCTCAGCCATGATTTTCCACGATGGAGCCATCCCCGAACTTGACCATGCCACAGACACCGGTGTCGAGCTCGGAGAATGCAGCGTCGCATCCGGTCATGTGATTTGAAGCACCAGTGTCTAGGTACCATAAAGCAAACTTCGCGTCGCCTTCACTCCCGGTGCACCTCGGCGTGCTCTCCGTTGAGGTGGATGAGCTCACCGGCCTGCACCAGCGTACCCTGTTCCTGTTCGGCGACCAGAGATGGAGATGTCACTATAGCCATGAGCAGAGCAGGCTCCTCGTCTTTCTCGACTTACGTGAGGTTCGCCGCCTCGTCCCTCTTCTTCTTTCTACAATTACGAGCCCAGTGCCCCGGTATATCACAGTATCGACACTTGTCCTTCTTAATGATGCGGTCGGCACTCGCCATCTTGCTGCTCCTATCGTGTACGCCCTGGTACTTGTTATGACGCTTGGTGGAGTCGATGTTGGAGTGGCCGTCCTGCTCGTGCCGTCGCATATGTGCGAGCCATTCCTCCTCTGTCAACAGAAGCTTCCCGCCACCATTTTCGTCAGTCGCCTCTGCCTCGAACCGCTCCTCCACTGCCTTGAACTGGCCGGTCAAGTCTTCCCGCATGAGTGTGTTCAGATCGAGCAAGCTTTCGACGAACATAACCATCTACGAGAAACGCTTGAAGACGACATACAAAAACTTCTGCATTATTTGATTCTCCTTGATCTCATCGCCGAGCATGGAGAGCTTGCTCATGATGCCGGTCAAGCGTAGAGATAAATCGTCAATGGACTCACCTGGCTTGTGCTTGAGTTCATCGAACTCGGACCTGAGCGTTTGGGCCTTCGCGTCACGGACGCGCTCTGAACCCATGCGTAGCATCTTGATTGCCTCCCATGCATCCTTCGCGGTGGATTTCACTGCCAGAGTTGCCAACATCTTCGGTGGCACTGCACGAAGGATGGCCTCCAGCGCTATGTGATCGTTGCGAAAACTGACATCGTCCTCTATGTCCTCGCCGACGTCGACTGCCCGCCACAGGCCTCCCTCCTGCAAGATGACCCTCATCAAGAGGACCCAATCGCCGTAGTTTGATCGAGTCAGGGTAGGGTAGGTTGTCGACCCGACCGGCTCCTTCATCACCCACGGTAATGCAAGCTCGCATCCTGGGCCGCTTACCGCTGGATCGGTAGGGATCCGTGCGCGTGGTGAATAGAACAAGATGTTGACTCTAACTACAATCTCACATTAGCACAGTGGAGAATAGAACAGGATGGGTTTTGAGCTTCTCAACTTTCACTCACATATTATTCATTTTGTAATCACTACACCAAAATGGGCATTTAGGAACACTTTTTGTATGTACCTAATATTTTTAGGAACGTTTAAATATCGTTCCTAAAAGTGGCGTTACAATTATTGGAACGAATATAATGTGTTCCTAAATTTCGTTTGGAACAGTTATCAGACGTTCCTAAATTAAATTTTGAAACACATATAATGTGTTCCCAAAATAATTTTGGAACGACTTTGAAACGTTCCTAAAATTAGATTTTGATACACATATAATGTGTTTCTAAAGTATTTTTTGGAACGCCTTTGAATTGTTTCTAACTATCAGTTTGAAACGTTTTATGTTCGTTCCTAAATGTAATTTGCATGGCTAATTTTGAAATGCTTTATTAACGTTCATGTGCATTTTTTTAATTTCAATTTCATAGGAAATATTTAGTTTGAACCACAAATATATATATATATATATATATATATATATATATGATTCATGAAATTACCATTAAAACACAACAAATGGTGCATTCCACACCTTCACTGAATCAACATCCAAGAGGTCCACTAAATTAACCAAAGCTACAACTTAATACAAAACAACTAATAACATATCGCAAACGTTAATCGTTATAAAATGTCATTAAAAGTATACATAAAGTAAAAGTTACAAATAATAAAATGTAGCTCGATCACAAAATATAATCTGTTCAAATTTCAGTTCTCTACAAGATGATCCCAAAAGTTACTCCAACCGAATGATGGAGATTTGAACGACGACAACTAGCAACACCTGCATACAACATTATGAAACAAGTTATAAGTTAAAATCAAAAAATTGAAGAATAAGAGACTAAGATAACCAAAATCTACTATGTTCAAGAAATTGGAGAATAAGAGATTGTATAATTCAGTTTCGGTGCCAACAAATAACTCAAAACAATGAACCAAACAAACAAATCAAAACAATGAACCAAAAAATTGATATGTTACAGTGACACCCTCATCCGGATCCAAACAAGAAGACAGTTGAAAATAAAATTCTAAAACTGAATCCTCTATTCTAAAAGGCAGAATTAGGCGGCGCCTAGGCGCTGGACGGCCAGTGGCCGCCCAAGATTCCACCGGAATCGGCTTCTAGGCGCTGGCGGCCAAAAGGTGGCTCCAGGAGGCCGCCTAGGGGGCTCCAGGCGGAGAGGCGGACGCCTAGGCGTCGGCGCCTCGGCTCCAGGCGGCTACAGGCGGAGAGGTGGCCAAAAGGCGGCTCCCAGCAGCTGTTGTAGGTCTTCTTCTTCTTCTTCGAAATTTCTTTTTTCCTTTCTTTTCCTTTTTTTTCCTGCTGATGTAGCTCCAGTACTACATATACTGATATACTTTTTTTCCTTTTTTTTCTGCTGATGTAGGTCCTATCACTATTCATTAAAAAAACAGTAGATAGAAAAATAAGAAGACTAAATTTTTGGAGTACACACTACACATGTACTAAATTTTTGGAGTACACAGTACTTTATTTCTATTATGTTGTTTATTTGTTATGTGGAGTACATAGACACTAAATTTTTGTAAAAAAAAATTTGTATGCGGGACCGCCTAATATTAGAAGGCCGCCTAGGCCCCTCCTAGGCGGCCTAGGCGCTAGGCGGTGGTTGGCCGCCCGCCTAACGCCTAGCGCCTTTTGCAACCTTGACTGAATCATATCGATATTCCTAAAAGTGTAATTAGGTTTGATACGGCCCTATTTTCCTCACTGGCAAACTGTAGTTGTTGTACACAGATACATGTACCCTTACCTACCTATCCTTAGCATATACCATAGTACCCTTCTACCCACATGTATATATATCTCATATAGCCTATAGGAATACCTTAAACAGTATTATACCGATGTGAATATCCTACCAGTTTTACTATATGCATACATCTATCTATACCCCTATCTATTCACATCTAGATATCCCTCTATATATTGACATTTACCCACGACTCACAAACACCACACATGATACACTCACACCCTCACTGCTACACAGGTCCCCATTCCCTGCTACTACTCCTTTGCACAGAGCACTAATACTACTAGGCTGGATCCTCTCTACACTGGTTCTGTAAGAAATCTACTAGAATTCGGACATCCTAAACTGCTACATTGTAGTTTCCTTTCCTGACTAACACACTAGTTTACCTGCCTACTGCAGGACACATACAACAAGTTCACTACTTAATTAATCACACACACAATTGCTCTCAAAATACTCAAAGCTTGCACCTGTCCTGCCTACACATGCGTACAATACCTGCATACTGCACATGACACTTACCTACCTGATATTGCAGCTGATACTGCATCCCTTCAGGAACTCCATCAAGTGCCCTTTGTGCTGGTTCTGTCAATGGTGGATGTTCAGTACTAAAAAAAATGCGTGCCAGACTTTCCAATTATATTGACAGTTTCCTCGCACAATTTGAAAAGTGTGATTCCAATTGCACGTAGTAACTTTGCAGCCTCACTCATTCCTATAATCAAAAGAAAAGTAAGACTTGATGGCACTAGTGGGATATTTAACTAGCAAAGGATAAAACTCTAGCAAGAATCGCCATTGCCATCCAACACAAAGTAAAAACATGACAGGAATGACTAGAAAGAACTTCTTTTAGTGTTGCATAGCTTCACTGTATCAGAGATTCGTTGTTCTCCAGCTTCATAATGGAGATTGCAAGATAATGTGTGCACTTTAGGCTTATGGAACGTGCCTTTCCTAACACAAATTGGCAAAGGCATAACCTCATGCATACCGGTGTGCCATAATCACCAAATGTGAAAAACTTCATCAACGTGAATGATCAAAGGAAAGTTTTGTTCTACTTAAATGCTGACATGTGCTTGGAATGAGGAGAAATTATATTGCATGCATATGCAATGGCTTTATTTGTGGAGAATCATTAAATTTAAGATAATATATGACAACAACAAAATTCATATTTCATATTACATTCCAGAGTGACTTATTTTCACAGGGTAAGACCACAAGACAATACACAGAAGACAAGAACCTACATTCTGATATGATTTAATTATGAATACTTATTTAGGATTCAGATTTTACGTTAACTATATTACTTAATCACGGCCGATAGAAACTACTTGAAATGAGCAGCATCTTTCTGATGCATTGAGAGTAACAAAGTCTCTATATAGGCTGAGCTAGGAAGGTAACTCACAAGGATAGAACAATTGACAGACTAAGCTCTCATATGATTTGATGATAAAATAGTGAAGCTTCAATACCAATCAAGAAAATGTAGTTAATTTAACCTAGAATCTAGTGCATTCAGATAAAATAGTGAAGCTTCAATACCCTCCGTCTTCACTATGTGGCGCAAGGCGTGGCACGTGCCCTTGTATGTCTGTTTCTCTACTCTTGTCCCGTACTTCGGATGCCTCTGTAATCCTTCAGTCTGAGTTTTGCAAGTCGATCCATCGTACGAGAATGGAATGAGAGTTCAACTCGAATTAAAAGAAAACAAGCACGAGAAATATATTAACTGCAGGAAATCTGTTTCACCAAGAGATGACTTCTTCCACCACTTAATAGTGAAAGCTTTTCTAGCGGCTTACGATTTGGCAAATAAACCATAACATGTCCATGGTGTGGGAAATCAGATTAATATGCAGTTAAGTCCTTCCATGGTCAAACTCAAACCTGAACATGAGCAACCATATGCTACGTTTATCTTATTTGACGACTTAACCACACGGCTATAACTCCACTAGAGACCACAAGACGAACTACTTTTTTCTAACAAAGGCTGGTGGAAGAGTCGTTGAACTTTTAGGATTCTCGCTCAGCTTTAAAGTTTGTAAATGTCCCCTTTACTTAAAAGAGTAATAAATTTTAGTTTTCTTTGATGAGTTCTTGTTTTTCCTACTTTGAAACTCGACCGCACGAGGATACAAGAGAGTTCATACATGTCTCTTTTTCCTTGTTTGAGCAATAAAATTTAGTTTGCTTTCAGTTGTCATTATCCTACTTCACAACTCAATCCTAGGTGGAATAGACTACCACATATAGAATATTTATTTGTTCTTTCTTCTTTGCTTTCCCTAACGAGGTGTCTGGCCTCTTCGATAACTCTTCTAATCACCCAGTCATAATAAGTTCACCTACCCCTTGCACCAGTCAAATATCCGGCAAAAGTCCCTTCATTAGGAGAACATAGGGCTTCAGCCAAGAAAACAGGCAATCGGTTATTAACCAACTTTCCATCTACAACAACTCAATTTCCATTCAAACATGGTATCCCAAGTCTTTCTCCTATTTGATTATATATTGGCGAGCTACTCATCTTTAACCAAGTCTTGTTGCCTGGTCTTTCTTTGTTGTGTGGTGTGTTTACATGTTCCTTTTAAAGTTATAAAGCATGATCTCTTGATATAGCATTGTAGGGTAATTGACAAGATGGAAAGGATGGGAATTCAAAGCAATAGTGACTGGTAATTTCTGCCTTCAGTCATGAATAGAAAATCAAAGAGGAAGGGAATATAAATGCCCACACAGGTAACTTCATATATTGGAGGAGCATATCTCCACTAATTAGTAATACAAATTCTGAGTTGTATAGTTTAATCATGAAACGCAATAGTGTTCTTTGGGGAATTCTAATATGAGATTAGGTTATGCCACAGAAGCTTGGTTTAAGGATTCAAGTATACAACTCAAGTTGGAACAAATAAACTCAGTTAAAAGTTGTGTTTAGCCCATACCATCCCAAATTCAAATTAGTAGCATAAGATGCCAAATTCTGATACCAATTCATATTTTCAATAACCTAACATCAAGATGTGGCTTGCGTACCAGGTCCTGTGTGGAATCAACATGTGGTATGGCTTTTAATTGGTATTTCTAATAATTATGGTATCTATTGTTCCATTTGCTTCACCTCCATAAAGTGTAACAAACTGGTTACTACTTTTACTCTAGTTTTTACTGTTCTCTTATTCGTCGATTACTCATACTCTAATTTCAATTATGCAATATGAACATATCATAAAAACTTCCCACTGGTTCTGAATTCGAAAGCAGTAAAATGGTAACAAATGCACCTATAATTTAGCCAAAATAGTTCAATTTTGTCCAAGAACTGCCTAAGATACCAAATTCTTGTTTGGGTCAAAGGCAAGCTTGAGGCAGATCAGAATTTCTAATATATGCGTCATCACGTACCTGGCACTCAATAAGCGTGCCTCCAGACTGTACCAAATCATCAACAATAACGATATGCTGACCTTCAGGATTACCCTCCTTCAGTTGAACTATCCTTTTATCACCCTCACGTACCTTAGCACAAACAAAAGGGAAGCAATATTTATAATATTTAAGCAACAATAGTCTATGAATTGATGAGAAGAACTCTATTTGGCTTAATCTATATCAGCCGAACCATGGAGAAATGCTGTAACTGCTTGTGAAATCGCTTCCATGCCCCGTCATCTGGGAATGCAATAGTAACCTGAAGGCACAATGACAATTGATTTAAAAAGGGGCAACAGGAAGATGCCACATTCTATCTTAAAAAAGATATAGTACTGCTCACATTGTCCGCATTTGGAAGTTGTCGAAGGCACTGCAGTAACAAAGGAATTCCAGTTTCAAAGCAAGGCAGGACATCATCTCCAATGTAAAATCTTTCCTATGTAAACCACAAAAATTATCAAGGATGAAGGGGAAAATACCTCCAGGGGAGAAAATATACAAATTTAAGGTTTTTGCTCTTTTGAGAAGGAAAGCATCCAAGCTGCCAGATATTAAGTTGGAATATTCCATTTCCATAAAACCATTGTGGTATAGTATGTCAAATCACTCTATTTCGGTCATCTAGCGAGCTCAAGGTTTAACAAGGACGATACACCCATTACCTTATGGGTGTATCCTTCTTACAAAGTGGCAGGATGCCTTTTGAAGTTTTGAATTTCCTATTAAAATTTTACAGAGAACTTACTTCCTGCCTCATGGACTCCTTGAACTGGTCTCAAGGAAGCTTCATTCATCTAGGAATCCACCTGAATCCTTAAGTATGCCCTGGTGTCAAGCACGTACTCAGCTAAATAACAAAGACAGTACCAAAAAGAACCTGAACCAGTCATATTGTTATCAATTCAGGTCTGAGCCACTGTTATCATGTCTAAACCAATCATAAACCAAGTGCAGGATGACCCAAACAAGTTTATCAAACCAGACAACAAAACTAATCCTAAGCCAATTTAGTTGTTAGTTAGATTTTATCTAACTTGTGACATTATTATCCTCTCCTCGTACTTCAATAGCCAAATCACAGAATGTAAATATAAATAAAAAGAACATGCCCCCACAAATAGAAGAAAAGATTATAAAGTCCTATAGTAACAGAAATGACACTAACTATTGAAAAATAGAAAATAAGGTGCATCAGTGACCTCACTCCCAAGTCAATAAAACTCCACTCCTTACGAGAAGGCCTCCCTATTGAAATATAGAAATAAATTCTTTTCTTCACTATGGTTGAAGTAACTATAGAGGACATCTTGACACTAGTATATTAAACATAATCTTGGCATTGCAAAAATGTTCAAAAATGTTACGAGTTTTATTAAAAGATTAAAGCAAAAAAAAAAAAGAACTACAAATTATATGTATTTTTACATTGGTTTCAGTTAGTAATTGAATATTAGACTGATTTCTACGAAATCATAATGTGATAATTGCCTAATTTAACAGGCTTAAAAGCTTGAAAAAGTATAGAAAGTGATTATAATTGCATAACAATAGTCAGATATTTTTACATGAGTCATTTTTAAAATCATGCTTCTAATCATTGCTAAATTACAAAGAGCTACAAAAAAAACCTTAATACCTTCAAACAATAATCAAGAAGCATACTCCTCAATGTCAGATTCACATAAACTGTGCACATTATGCGTATGTACTCTGAATTGAATCTTATTGTTTTGGATCGCACAATCTAGTTTTTATCATACCGAAACGAATTGGATCGCACAAGCTAACTAATTTTATTCTGCTCAAGCATTTCAACAAACATATTATATGTACAAACCAAGGGGCTGATGGAGATGGTTCTCCTTGCCCGTAACAATTTCTTCCATACATACCACTGATTCTCCTCGACGGCAGTAGACGACGACCTCCTCCTCAGGGACCTCATCCTGTGGGACCATAGATGAATATTCAACCCCGAGTATGACGCGTCGACAGGATCAAACCCTTGTGATCGATACATTCCTCTGTGGCACGTCGGTCGGACGGGTGCAACCTATGCATCTCGAACACATCCTCCTTCTCCAATGAATATTCAACACAAGAAAAACCATCAGTAACACTTTTGAGGAATTAAGAATTAGATGAAAACCTTACTCATAATCACGAATTAATGATAGAGGAAGAAAAATGATGTTACAAGATGAAATACAGATGAGAGGAATCTGGAAAATTGCAGTTTAAGAGTAGAGAAAGCTCCATGAGAGAAAGAGGGAGGAGAGGGAAACCTGAAAAATAAGTGCGGGAGAATTAGAATTTTTGTGGAATACATGTAATTGATGTTGGGGTTATTTGAATAAAGAATTGGAACACTTCTCTTTTAATCATGTGATTAATATATGTGATTGAACGTAAACAAAAACATTTATTGACCGTTCTAAAACATAAATTTTTAATTTAATTTTAAGTAAATTAACTTTAGGAACACTTTAGCTGTTTGGTACAGTTAACACATGTTCCAAGGTCCAGGAACACATATAAACCGTTCCTAATTCTAAAATATTAAATGTTTCAAATTACCCTTTTTGGTGTAGTGAATCTCCCTTTTATAGACAGAAGGGAAAGCAAAAGGGAGTAACAACCTTCTCTCTACAAGCATGGATCACCACATGTATCTCCTTGAGACTAGGTCCCACACAAGCTACACCAATTTATTCACAATGTGTCACTAAACTGAGACAGAAGCAGCTAATTAACCAACAGACCCCTGGTGTGGTGCTGCGAGTTGTCAAGACGCTCGGGGCGCAGGTCCTCTCGACATCCCACAGTGGGGAGTGGAGCCGCTGGGCTTGCGGTCACTCGAAGGCTGGCACGCGAGTGGAAGCGCTTCACCGGCAGAAGCAGTTCGCTACTGCGGGAGGCCGCATAGGGATCTGACGTACGATGGTAGGTGCGAAGGCTAGTAGTAGTTGGGGTGTAGGCAGAGGTATAGGGAGCGGTGTTTACAGAGATCGCCTCGAGTTGGCATGGGTGGCGTTACCGGGTATGCACGACCGGATCATGGGTCGATACTGCAATTTGGAGGTGGCGTATAGGAGGAAGGTGATAGTGGTGAAGGAGAAGAAGAAGAAGAAGAAGAAGAACGGTACTGTGGCTAGGGTGTGCTGAGGAAAAATAATGGAAAAGTGTACTCTTATAGAGGGAGGAGAGGGTGCTTTCCGCTCTAAGATATCGTACGGCATAGCTGACATGCCTGTGGGGTCTGATAAATGGGTTACGAGTTTGGTCTCTGCCCGACCCGGACCCACTGAGGGAGTTGTGGGGGGATTAGTCAGGGCTTTAGAATTGTTGGGCTTTGCAATTATGGGAAAAAAGAATAATAATTGGCTGGGCTTAGGATGGGGGTTTAGGGATTTAGTAAGAATAAATGCTCTCTACACAAGCTTAAGGCCCAACAAAACACACTCCATATATTTGTATGGAATTTGAGCCCAATGTTACTATTAGGTATTAACTTAAGAAATCATACTCATAAAATAATAATAAAAACTTTAGGCTCAAGCAAATTAATTAAGGCCCATCTATCGGTTAGCTAATTTAGATTATATTAAATCATTTAATATATAAAATGTTATATAAGGTAGCAATATTAATTTAACAATAACAATAAAGACATGGATAATGGAAAAAAATTATAACTGTATGAAATCTTGAAAATTCAAAGATTTTAGGAAGTTTACATCCTACCCGCCTTAGAAGAATATCGTTATCGAAATTAAAGGTCGAACACAAGAAGAAGTCATAAAGAGTTTGGCAGTAGATACAAAGAGAATGCCTTATATAACATATTTGATGACACATTGTACATAATGATATTGAAATCAAGAGCATGATAAGCTAGAAAGAAGGGCGAGGATTTGTTTGCACAAGTAGTGAATGACTAGGGGAACATGGAAACATAGTCTAGGTATGGGAGGTAAGTAACTCAGTTGAGCAAACGATAATATGGTTAGGGGTAGGTTGCAACTCCTGGTGACTTAAGCACTCTCGAACTATGACATCCCATCTTCCTGATGGTGACACTTCCAAGCTATCAATCCATTGTACTTCATGTCTTTTGCCACGATTATTTCTTAAAGACTCCATAGACATTACTACCATAGGCTAGGTCATGCATCTTATGAGTACAAGCTAATATTAACACTAAGAATACACATTGTAATAAATCTTATCCATATTCCCTACTCTTGTTGTTTGAGTCTCGTTATCTGCTATGGAACGTCTAGATCGACGAGGGTCCTCTCAATCATAGGCTATGCCATTTACCCTTTTAGCACCTTTTATATCTAAAAGAAATATTTATGTAGTCTAAAATGTTGGTTAACCACAAGATATGTATAGGTGTCAACAATGCATAGTCATCAACCATCCATTCATTTACAATCACAAATAGTTGGTTCTATTACCCTATCATAGATACCCCTATTTTATCAACCGTGAAGTCCTTGCACCAATTACCTTCAATCTTCTTCAACAATTCTTATAATCGGATACAGACAATCAACTATACCTAATCATATTAGTCACATAAACACCTTATTTATGTTAACTGCAACCTATCTATAAGGTCCACCTCAACATGTCCTTGTTAACACATCATCAGCTATTCTAATTACTTATAAGTAGGCAATCTACTAAGCTCAAGTTAACAGTTCTCTCTCTCTCTCTCTGTCTCTCTGTCTCTCTCTCTCTCTTCTCTTTCCATCACTAGTGTCATATTCCTCAAGGCCATATCCATATTCATCATAGCAATCAAAATCTTATTTATAATTCGTATTATTTACCCTTGTACCTTGTTAGTAAGTCTCCTATAATCTAAAGTTACTCACTAATTCTCGAGGTCGGATATATGGCCTAATCATCAAAATCCCATAAGTGCTCAATCCTAAAGAATTTAAGTGTATTATTTAAATTTTCTATTCAACAGCTAAGGCGGTCATTGCATCACTATTCTATCTTAGGCATAATGTCATCAACCTCCATTATCATCAATGAAACCCTATAGTTCGCTTCATGTAGTCATTCTTAATAGACTATAAGTCCCATATAACATGACCTTCATACCTGGCCTAGAAGCTGAATCCAATCAACCTCTAAGGAAATTTATCTACTCTTGACTACCCAAATATTATAATTAAGCCAAAACATATTCAAGTTTACTCTATAATATAACTATGAGGTTTTGTATAATTCAGCCATCTATGAAATAGATAGATACCAAGGACCTAAGGTTGGGTTGAGCAATCCATATCAATATCAATCATGGTTAGGGTTAAGCAAAGCAGGACGATGATCGAAATACTTTCCAAGAACGGTATAAAGGCAAGCGAGTTACATATAATATAGTCTAGGTAAAACTCGAGAACCATATACCTCCGTGATTACTTCACGTGAAGTTATTGCCATGCCAGTGTGCATCCGACTGCAAATAACTTTCTTATTCCATAATACAACGGATGGCTATAGTATACATCTATCATGCCAAATAATATAGGTTCTTGAGCTCATCTTGGCGAAATCCACAAAATGTCAATCAAATGAATAGGGTATGGTTCAAGTAAAATCCGAAAAACATATGTAACCATGATACCATCAACTAAAATCCTGCCTTGCCAGTATTTATTTAGATGTAAAAACTTTTAATTCTGTAGTACAAGGATAAATAGAATATCTTGAACTTTTCTTGGACCAATCCACAAGACATTTTCCAACCACTTACGAAAAGGGATGAGAAATATTACTCAAAAAGTCAACATGGAAGGGTTTAGTCAAATAATAGAAAATGAAGAACACAACAACAATCTTATCTTCGACAACCGTGCCGAAGAGTTCTAGGGAAGCTTATAATCCTAGTTGTGGATGTATCCTCCAATCCTATACCTTAATTAGTAGCAGGCTCACATTGGTATACCTATCCTAGATACCACCACGACTTCGCACACTTTGCGAAGACAAGACCTACACGAGCCACAACAAAAACCATGTCACGCTTCATCCCCAAAATATATGGGACCAGGCCACGTGGCAATGGTCAGCTACGCATTCAAGCAGACTCCAGTCCGACTCGAAATATGTATGAGTTGTCAAGATCAGATCAATTATTTGTTATTGTGTTCTTCATTTCCTATATATAATACCTATATAACACCCAGTTTTCTAAATGAGGATAATTTTGAAATTTTGTAATTTTAATCTTTTAATAATGTTACTTAAATCATGATATAATTTTTGGTAATTTTTATTTATTTTAAAACTATTTTGTTGGTAATTTGTGATTTTGGAGTTGCCAGTGAAACCCTAGAGACTACTTGACCTAGAGCCTAACCATGTGATTAGGATGTTTTATTTATCATTTTTGCCCTATGGGTATTTTGGTCCTTTTGGTTTCTTGGAATTATTTATAAATTGTTTGAATGATGATTATTATTTTTGACTTTTGCTAGTTGAGACTATGGAGACTAACCTAGATGATGACTTTAGCTATGTTAACTTGGTTAGCATGGTGGGACCCTAGTCTAACTTAAGTCGACCCAAGTTGACTTATGTTGAACCAAGTTTCATAGAGAGATTAAGTGATTTAGGTGCACGGGTTTTTGACTTATAGATTGATTCATTTAGCATTGAAACTTAGCCCAAAGCCCAATAGCCACAACCCTAACCCTAATTCTTTCCATACATGGCCGGCCCAAAGGATTACCCCCCTATTTAATGTGTCTTTCTAGTTCTTGCCTCTTTTTACATCACATCAACTATTGGCAAGAAAGAGGTATTAGCTTTTCTTTATCAATCAATAACTTCTTTATTTTAATTTATTTTTGAATCTAGTCTCTTGCAATAGAACCTAATCATACTCTATTTACTGTTCATGGAGAGAAATCTCAGATTTTGTGCAATTTGGAGCTTTTGACTTACAAGAGAAATCTTCCTATTTGGGGCTTTTTCTTTGAATTTGATACTCAATAGTTAAACACCTCAAACTATCATTAAATCTTGATTTCTTTGCATGGTTGCCTAGATCTAGGTGTCCCCTAGCTGTGGTGTGTGTTTGGTGAAGTTTTGCATTGGTTTCGTGTCCGTATCGGACACATATCAGTTTTCATTTACAAGTGTTTGTCGAAATGCCTCTGAAAACTTTTTCATCCTATTTTCGAAATGTTTTTGATTGGGAATATTGTTTTTGATGTGCTCTTTGTTTTCTCTAACCTCTGAGTTGATTTTCGAGACGTGTCGTGTCCACACGAAGACACGAACACGCTCGCATACAGAGCTAGGGTTTCCCCTGCTGTTCGACTTGGCTGTGGGACACGACACAGTCTTGTTCGACCCAATACTGTGAGGAAACGTGGGGGCAGTGTCTGCAAACCAGACCCCCAAGTGGCTCGAAGTATCATTTCGTATCGGACACGTTCTCGCTCGTGCACTGGATTTACACGCACGTATACAGGCGCACAGACACGCGCTGATACGCATCTCATACACCGACACGGGGACACGTGGACACCTCGTGTTGTGTCCAGTATGTGTCCCTAGTGCTAGGCTACACGTGGACACACGTGTTCTGTCCTAGGTTTACAAATGACAGCAAGTTAACATGGGGGGATTCAGGTTCAGTCAATGTGAAGGTTCAGTTTTCAGTGTGACATAGGATTTTGTGAACATGTGTGTGTGTATTAGATTACATCACAGGTTAGAGTGTGTTGAATGTGTGTGTGTAGATAGCAGTTTTCATCACAGGTTTTGAACATGTGTGTGTATGGATACAGATTTTAGTTTTCAGGCTCGGGAAACACAATCAAACAAACCAACCATCACACATGAACCCAAACAATGTAAACTTAATCTCAGACATAATATGTGTTCTAACATTATAAATTTAATCATCTAACATCAGTTTAAACATCATTAAAACATAATTTAAATCTCAGGAATCAATTTACAAAACTTAGTATCAGACTTAGGAGAAAATTCTAATTTCGAATTTGAATCACAGTTAATATTTCAATTAATTGGTTGATAAACATGAGTGCACATGTGTATGTGTCATACAAGTGATATGGTGTCCATAAACTGGACACAAATGTGTCCAATACAAAACTAGCACACGAGCAACAGAAAACAGTGCACTGCCTCGTGCACAAGTTCAACACGCTATGCCTAAACCTTTACATTGACTCTAATTCTGAAACACACACACATTGTATACACACACTACTGCCATACACACACACATTGTAAACACACACACACATGGTACACACACACATATACACTCTAATTTGTGATGTAACTTATATACACACACACACATGTTCACAAGAATATGGAAAACTGAAACACATATACACAAACCTGTGATGAAAATCTGTAAATTCACACACACATCTAACCTGGACACCTGAGAACACACCCTACTGCTATACACACACACACTACTGCTACACACACACACACACACTACTGCTACACACACACCCTAACCTGTGATGTAAACTGAAACACACACACATATACATAATTGTCACTATATTCCTCTCTCTCTCTCTCTCTCTCTTTATATATATATATATATATATATATATATATATATATATATATATATATATATATTTTTAATATATATATATATATATATATATATATATATATATATTAAAAATATATATATATATATATATATATATATATATATATATATATATATATATATATATATATATATATTCATGCATGATAATATGTAAATATATATGTATGATTGCCTATATATATTTTTGTATATGTAAAATGTGGTTTGAATATATATATATATATTTGTGTATGCCAATATAGATATGTAGATAGGCATGTAGCCCTATATGATTTTCCTATATGTATGCCTTATATACATTATGTGTATATGGGTATATACACATGAAATTGTGTGTTTGATAGCTTGTGTAGCCTTGTGACTTGTGTGAATGCTAGGATAGACATGGTTAGGCGTAGTGAGACTTGTCTGGGTTAGGACTTGACCTAGTTGACCTAGTTTGACTAGTGTAATTGACTAGAGTTGACCAAAGGTTGACTTTAGCCTAGATTGACCCAAACATCATGTAGAATGCATTTTATTGTTCTATATTACCATTCTGGACATGTTGTGACTTGTACTGTTCTAAATAGGAGTCAGACACCTCTCCTCAGACAGTATATTCACTTCGGATACTCAGGATATCAGGCGAGTACATTTTCTAACCGTTTCATACTTGATAGGATATATATTTATGCTCTAGATTACTTTACTTGATGCTGTCACGTTGTTAACACGGATTGGTACTATATGGATCCCTTCATGAGATGTTATCCCCCTTGGAAGCATCGGATACATCATGTCATGTGCGTTTCACTTTCATCATATATTCCTATACTTTTACCATTCATGTGCACTCTCGTAATTCATGTACTCTCATGTTCACGGACCCCCCATATTTACATTTATGTGCACCCATTTATGGGCCCCTATGTGATATCATGTGCAATAATATAACCTGTATGGATCCTTATGTATTTATTGGGATACGGGGGAGTATAAACGATCATGTGAACAATTCCAAAGTAGTATAGTCATGTACAAACTTTTATGTTTATTATCAAGCAGTTCACATGTCTATCTTGTACTCTACATCACTAGTCACTGTTAGCTCTTTACTTATAGTAGATATTTTCTTACAGTCATTTCTTTTACTTCATATATTTCCAGCATTTCATGTATCTTACTCTATAGCATATTTACATATCTTGTCATATTATGAACTGCATGAGTTGTATTGTGCTCGCTCCCGTCCTGACTGGACCTGTTAAAAATGTTACAGAGGACGAGGATGAGGCGTGTTATACCACATATTATGGGGCAATATTTGAGGACACCTGTGACTTGGACTTCCAGCAGGATCTATTACCTGCTGACGACACTCCCATAGTTTAGTTATTTTATTTCAGTTATATCTCATCTGGATATTTGTATTAGAGATTGTGATGTTATGGATTTGTGGAGCTTGTTAGATGTTTATCTTAGACACTTTGGATTCTCTCTTTTATCGCATTTCATTTGTATATTCTATTGATATTCTTATCTATCTTATCGTACGTACATCTTCCTTAGCTGTGATTGAGATTTGTACTTTATATTATTCCTCCATTCGAAGAGTATAACTGTGTAATGTACCTTAAACTGTTAGATGCATGTAACCTAGGATAGCGTTCTACCGCCGACAATACGGCGTAGGCTGGACGTATCCACTTCTCATGCCCTTACACTGGGTGCAGGTCGTGACACATTTTTAGTGGGGGCCTATGCAGGTCGAGTTTATGTAGTGGTATTTGAACTAGAGTATCACTATAGCCTGCAGTAGGATTAGGATATATTTTTGAAGGTACTCAATCACACCTAGGAAAAACTCTTAATCTGATTCATGTTACCTAAATCTTGCTACATTATTGTCCTTCCTTGAAAATAAATCGTCCTCCCTTGATGTTATCATTTCATTCTAAGTGATTGCCCTCTCGTTTGATCTATCTTCAGGATGGTTATGGAGACACGATCTCATCGTCTCGATCGGGAAGACACCACTGAGGGCTCTGCCACTTCTCGTCTTGATCAACAGGACCCTAAGACTGCATCTTCTGTTATGCGAGCTCAAGCTAGAATATCTACAGTCCTCGGGAGTGCACCTCTTCCTACTCCGAGACTTTCCCCAGCTATCTCGGACGTTCTTCAGCAGCAGCCGCCGTCAGGATCAGAGGACGTGGTGCGGTTGTTCTCCTTCTTCAAGCAGATAGTAGAAACTCAGCGGTAATAGTTGTTCAAGAGGAGACATGACATTCATGGAGTCAGCAGCAGTGGAGGTCAGACCAAGAGGCCTCACGTACAGATTCAGCGTCAGTATCAGCAGAGGCCAGTTCAGCAGCACCTTCAGTGTCAGGGACGTACATATTTCTACCAGGCATCAAGGCAGCAGCAGGACGCTAGGTACAACTTCTGCAAGAAGGCAGGCCATGGGTGGAACGACTGCAGGATGAGGCTTAGCAGGTGTTTACTTTGTTGTTCAGCGGAGCATCAGTGTAGGGAGTGTCCCAAGAGCCAGACACCAATGACTCAGACAGCAACAGGAGCTACGGCTCTGACAGAGCAATCGAGGGGACTACCGTTACAGACACAACAGACCCCTAGACAGCAGCATGTTATCAGTTGCCCTTTCTGTAAGAAACCAGGGCACGATTGGAGTAAATGCCGGATGAGGTTAGGCAAGTGCCTACTTTGCGAAGCATCAAATCACCAGTTAAGAGAGTGTCCCAAGTTTCCTAGACGGACAGGTCAGGGAGCAGGAGCGAGAGCTTCGGTGAGCCAGCAGAAGCGACTACCCTTATAGACTCAACAGCAGAGATTCGTACATCATCAGGCTGGAGGAGGCCAGCAGGGGCGAGCTTACGCTATGGCAGCTGAGGGTGTACTGGCAGTAGGAGAGCTTATCGCAGGTTCTATTCATCTTAATTATATTCCTTCCTTGTCATATTTTAACCATCTCAAAATTTAGTTCCAACAGATCTTGCTTATCGTTCTTGTTCGTAGATGAATCTGATTCTTGGTATTCATTGTTGAATTAATTTTCTGCCAAGATAAATTATATGGGCTAAGTCGTCTCAGTTATGGAATCTAGTCTTCTACAGTCACATTAGCTAGCATGGCAAGGACCTACAGTCTGATTTTGGATATATTTCTCGGGTATGGAAATTTAAGGTTTTTGCAGCCAAGCTAGCGGCAGAACGAAAATTTTAAATACCATTATTTTAGAAGTGTGTATATTAGTTGGGACTATGGTTATCATAGTCCTGCTTACTAGTATGACGAGGATTCAGAGTACCATGATTTTGGATGGACGCATATGATTATCAGGTTTCATCTTAAAAGTTTTTGAACATATCGTCTCTACTTTTTGTTTCAGTCTTTCAAATTTTTGTTGTTGTTTGTTTTGTTTTGCTTCTCATCATTTAACTTAGGAGTAGGAGTAGGAGTAGCTCTAATTGTTAGTATAATCCTTTGTATAACTTCTTTGTTATGAAATTCTCTTAATAAAATAATGATTGTGATAGGCCTTTTGACTTAGAAGTGATAGTGTAGCTCTGACCCTAGAATGGTAACCCTTATAGCCCTGTTTAATTCATTATTTTCCTTATCTTCCCAGCCTGACACCCATGACCTAGACTGTCCCACTTACCATGTCCCTTGTACTGTTTTGGCAACACAACTTCCGGTCCAATTTAGGCCATTTGACCATTCCAACTTTAATTTTGATTACATTATACACATTACCGTGACTTTTAGTTTAGGAGCACAAGACTAGTTGTTTTCTCAAAACCAACTTCCCTTGCATGACCTATACATGACCTCCTACACTCATGACCTTCGTGTTCCACTCAGACACAGCATATTGTGCTCTGTTTACTTTATACGACCTTCCCGACACAAGACCCCATCTTGATTCACCCCATGAAGTCATTTTGATTCGAATTGGAAACACCTTTTTGACCCAACCTGCCTACCCAAATTCTGGATATGACCTATTTTAAGCCTACTGTCCATATTAGACTTGCTGAACCAGGATGGTGCTAGGTAGAAGCTTTGACCTTGATTGTTGGGGGTTGACCTATAGGATTACGACCTTCTAAATTTCGAGGACGAAATTTCTCTAAGGAGGGTAGACTTGTAACACCTAGTTTTCTAAATAAGGGTAATTTTGAAAATTTTGAAATTTTAATCTTTTAGTAATGTTACTTAAATCATGATATGATTTTTGGTAATTTTTAATTATTTTAAAACCATTTTATTGGTAATTTGTGATTTTGGAGTTACTAGTGAAACCCTAGAGACTACTTGACCTAGAGCCTAACCATGTGATTAGGATATTTTATTTATCATTTTTGGCCTAGGGGTATTTTGGTCATTTTGGTTTCTTGGAATTATTTGTAAATTGTTTGAATGATTATTGTTATTTTTGACTTTTTCTAGTTGAGACTATGGAGACTAACCTAGATGTTGACTTTAGCTATGGTAACTTGGTTAGCATGGTGGGACCCTAGTCTAACTTAAGTCGACCCAAGTTGACTTATGTTGAACCAAGTTTCATAGAGAGATTAAGTGATTTAGGTGCACGGGTTTTTGACCTATAGATTGATTAATTTAGCATTGAAACTTAGCCCAAAGCCCAATAGCCACAACCCTAACCATAATTCTTTCTATACAAGGCCGGCCCAAGGGATTCCTCTCCCCTATTTAATGTCTCTTCCTAGTTCTTGCCTCTTTTTACATCACATCAACTATTGGCAAGAAAGAGGTATTGGCTTTTCTTTATCAATCCATAACTTCTTCATTTTAATTCATTTTTGACTCTAGTCTCTTGCAGTAGAACCTAATCATACTCTATCTTCTGTTCATGGAGAGAAATCTCATATTTTGTGTAATTTGGAGCTTTTGACTTGCAAGAGGAATCTTCCTATTTGGGGCTTTTTCCTTGAGTTTGATACTCAATAGGTAAACACCTCAAACTATCATTAAATCTTAATTTCTTTGCATGGTTGCCTAGATCTAGGTGTCCCCTAGCTGTGGTGTGTGTTTGGTGAAGTTTTGTATTGGTTTCGTGTCCGTATCGGACATGTATCAGTTTTTATTTACAAGTATTTGTCGAAATACCTCTGAGAACTTTTTTATCCTATTTTCGAAATGTTTTTGACTGGAAATATTATTTTTGATGTACTCTTTGTTTTCCCTAACCTCTGAGTTGATTTTTGAGTCATGTCGTGTCCACACGAAGACACGAAAATGCTTACCTTCAGAGCTATGTTTCCTCTGCTGTTCGACTTGGCTGTGGGACACGACACAGTCTTGTTCGACCCAATACTGCGAGGACACGTGGGGGAAGTGTCTGCGAACCAGACCCCCAAGTGGCTTGAAGTATCGTGTCGTATCGGACACGTTCTCGCTCGTGTACTGGATTTACACGCACGCGTACAGGCGCACAGATACGCGCTGATACGCATCTCGTACACCGACACGGGGACACGTGGACACCTCGTTTTGTGTCCAGTATGTAGCCCTAGTGCTAGGCTACACGTGGACGTGACCACGTGGACACACATGTCGTGTGTCGTGTCTGTGAGCGTGTTGAACTTGTGCACGAGGCAATGCACTGTTTTATGTTGCTCGTGTGTTAGTTTTGTATTATACATATTTGTGTCCAGTTTATGGACACCATATCACTTGTATGACACATACACATGTGCACTAATCACTACCAAAATACAGTAAATTAGCGACCAAAAATTAGCGACGAAAATTTTCAGTCGACGTTAGCGACGGATTGGTGGCAGCTCGCTGACGGATTATCGATGACAAGCCGTTACATTTTTTATTTTTATTTTAGGAGAAGGAAAGGTCGCACATCCGTCGCTAGGGTGTCGGAGATATAGCAATGGATCGCCAGTCGTCGCTATGCATGGCGGAAATTGTGTGAAGAATTGGCGGGACATTTCTTCGACTACATAGCGACGGATATTCAGTCGGCAAGTATCAAAAATAGCGACTAACGGGCGACGGATTATAAGCCGTCGCTATTCCGTCGCTAAATATACGTTCCAGACTTAAATTGAAACGGCGGAGGGAACTTTTCGCATTCTCCCTAAATTCACTCTCTCTCCTCTCTCTCTCTCTCTCCTGCGGCTTCGGTGATCGGCGTCGGCGTCCTCTCCTCTTTCTCTCTCGAAGGTAATCTCCTCTCTCTCTCTCTCTCTCTCTCTCTCTCTCTCGCGGTGTCGTAGGGGCAGCGGGGGTGGCGGGCTTGGGGCGGAGGCGTCGGGGGCTGGGCTGCGGGCTTGGGGCGGGGGCGTCGGGGGCTGGGCGGCGGGCTTGGGGCAGGGGCATCGGGGGCTGGGCGACTGGCTTGGGGCGGGGGCGTCGGGGGCTGGGCGGTAGGCTTGGGGCGGGGGCGTCGGGGGCTGGGCGGCGGGCTTGGGGCGGGGGCGTCGGGGGCTGGGCGGCGGGCTTGGGGCAGGGGCGTCGGGGGCTGGGCGGCGGGCTTTGGTCGGGGGCGGCAGGGGGCTTTGCTTCTCAAATTCATCTGAGTTTATATATTGGCTAAATAATGTGTTATCCATATTGGGTGTTATCCATTAGTTTGGTGGTGTTTGGATTAGTAAATGTGAATATGGGGTTTGGGTTCATGGTGTATATGCTCACTGTCTCAAGGACAGTGCGAGTTCTTCATCTGCATAAGTCACTGAATAAGTGAAGTTTTTCCTGGAAAACCGACCCTTAGAGTGCATCAGCTGTGTGCTTCTATATAGATGTATATATCTATACATCTAACTGTGATATACATATATATGTGTATGTGTGCTTTAGAGAGTGAGGAATGAAGGCAGGCCTACCATGCCTATTATCATGCAGGACGGCTTGGGGTGTAATGTGTGAGTGTAGACATGGTAGGAATTATAGGTAATTAATGCTAGTGTAACTAGACTAAGGTAGTGCTTGCTAGATAGTAAGGACACTCTAGTATCCTAACCAAGTTAATTTTAGCCTAGATATTTAGGATATAGCTCCCATATCCTAGAAGTGGACTCTTGCAATTTATAAATAGATAGATTGACTCAATTTGATTAATTGACCTATAATGACTCTAAGACTTGATTTGCTGCTGCAAGCATACAACACCACAAAAATATTTATTGACTCGTCAAGTTGAACCGTGTATAACATGCTCGGTATCGGTATCGAACTATCGGACTATCGGTATCGGTATCGAACTAAAGGTATCGCTAGCGGACTATCAGACTATCGGACTATCGGTATCGGTATCGAACTATCGGTATCGCACTATCGGTATTGGTATCGCACTATCGTTATCGGACTATCAGTATCGGTATCGTACTATCGGTATCGGTATCGAACTATCGGTATATATCGGTATCGGTATCGAACTATCGGTATCGAACTATTAGTAACAACTTTACTTAGATTTTTCTCTTCTCGAGCTAGAATACCAGCGGATCCACCAATTACATGATTATATACTAATTCTGTTTAGTTTGTCTTACTATACAGATTTTTACATCAAATCTGTGATGGATCGTTATTTCGTTGATCGTACATGGATGTACAAACGACAACACGAGAGCAGAATAGGTGTGAGTGACGATTTTCAGGCAGGCGTGGAAGTGTTTCTTAAGTATGCCATGAGCAAAGCTCAGTTTATGGACGGTAACAAAATCAAATGTCCATATCGTAATTGTCGCAATAGACATTACGAAGAAGTGGTGAGTGTAAGAGATCATTTGACCCGTAAGGGTTTCGTACGTGATTACGGCCTGTGGTCATCGCAAGGTGAACTATATGCGGAAAGACAGGTTGCGAATGCTGCTACTTATGCTTTTGCTCCGTTGATTATGGAGACGTGCAGAACCTTGCACGAGATATTGTGTACGACGCGGCAGGGCCTAATTTTGATCCGGAGGATCCTAATCCCGAGGCGAAGGAGTTCTATGATATGTTTCAGGATGCTGAAACTTCTTTATATCCTGGTTGTGAGCCACATTCCGTACTGTCAGTGACGATGCGGTTGTTGAACATAAAATCCAATTTTAACTTGCCACAAACTTGCTATGATCGGATTACACAACTAATAAAGGAGGTGTTACCGAAGGAATCAAAAGAGCTTCCAAAAAACTTCTACAAGTCGAAGATGATGGTCCGACAACTGGGACTGGGGTACGACAAGATAGATTGTTGTCGCATTAGATGCATGTTGTACTACAAGGAGAACGAGGATGTAGAAAGTAGCAGCTTCTGTAATGCGGATCGTTACAAGCCAGTCAGGGGAAAAGGAAAGTCAACTAGAAAATGACGTCCTTACAAGTATATGCATTACTTGTCGATCACGAAGCGTTTGCAGAGGATGTATATGTCACAGAATACAGCAGAACACATATCGTGGCACAACGAAGAATGCACAAAGGACGATGGAGAATTGTCACATCCTTCGGATAGAGAGGCGTGGAAATATTTCGATTTTCGCCATCCAGATTTTGCTGCAGAGCCTAGAAATGTACGCATGGGGCTATGTTCTGATGGCTTTGCCCCTTTCGGGCAGTCGGGATCTCAATACTCCTGCTGGCCGGTCATTCTGACCCCTTACAATCTGCCACCATGGATGTGTATGAAGACTCCTTATATGTTCTTGACAACTATCAGACCGGGTCCCAAAAATCCGACGAAGAATATCGATATATATTTACAGCCGTTGGTGGATGAGCTGAAACAGCTGTGGGAGATCGGCGTCACAACCTATGATATTTCCAGGAAATAGAACTTTCAGATGAGAGCTTCACTGATGTGGACAATCAATGATTTTCCCGCATACGGTATGCTGTCGGGATGGAGTACTTACGGTACCCTGTCTTGTCTGATATGCATGCAAAATAGTAAGGCGTTCTGCCTTAAGCATGGAGGAAAAACTTCTTTCTTTGATTGTCATCGTCAATTTCTGCCCGCGAGTCATCCTTGGAGAAAGAACAAGGACGCGTTCAGAGCTGGAAAACAAGAATTTTCTCATCTGCCTGCCAGATTGTCAGGATACGATATTTAGGAAGATGTAAAGGACTTGCCACTGTAATGGAAGATCCATCGAACAATCGTGTCGATGGGTTCGGACAAACCCATAACTGGACCAAATGGAGTATCTTCTGGGACTTGCCTTATTGGAAAGATAATCTTATAAGGCATAATCTTGATGTTATGCATATCGAAAAGAATGTGTTCGAAAATGTCTTCAATACCGTCCTGGACATTAAAGGAAAGACGAAGGACAATCCAAAAGCAAGACAAGACATTGCCGAGATATACAAGCGTCCTTATCTGAACTTGATACAAAGGGGAGCTACTGGACAATTAAGTAAGCCGATAGCATAATACACATTAAGCAAGGAAGATAGATTAATAATATGCAAGTGGGTATCTACTTTAAGATTTCCCAACGGCTATGTGTCAAATTTGTCTAGATGCGTTGATCTCAATGAACGCAAGCTAACTGGAATGAAGAGTCATGACTGCCACGTGTTTATGGAAAGATTACTGCCCACTACTTTGAAAGAGTTGTTGCCTTCTGCTGTATGGGTTCCGTTGGCCGAACTATCAATATTATTTAGGTATATTTGTTCAACTAAGTTGACTGTGCAACGCATGGTTGAACTTGAGGAGAAGATTATCTTAACAATTTGCAAGTTGGAGAAAATATTTTCTCCTGGCTTCTTCGACAGCATGGAGCATCTACCGATTCATCTAGCATACGAAGCCCGTGTCGGTGCATCTGTTAATTATCGATGGATGTACCCATTTGAAAGGTACATAAAAATTGATATAATTTAAGTTGAATTTTAGTGGGTTTTAAAATTCTTTCTTAATTCTCAAGATAATTTGTCTCTCTAGATACCTACACCATCTAAAGAAGAAAGTTGGCAACAAGGCTCATATAGAGCTTTGATATGCGAAGCATATCTTATCGAAGAGGTGTCAAACTTCTGCTCTATTTATTTCGATACTCATGTTAAGACAAATCGAAATAGACCTCAAAGGAATGACGAGGACGTTGAGGATGGAGGAATATTCAATGTAAGGGGCAAGCCTGTTGGGGCTAGTAAAAGACGGTGGTTGACAGACGACGAGTATGATGCCGCTCACCGATATGTTTTGTTAAACTGTGACATACAAGAAGTGAGAGATTTGGAGAAGTAAGTCAGTACACTTGCACTCGTTATAATCTCAAATTTGATGAAGTAAGTGACTACACTTATATATTCTTATTTTCTCTAATAGTGTATTTAGAGATGAAGTCAAAATGAGGACACCCGATATTACCGATGAGGGACTTCAAAGAGAGGTTGATTGTATATTTTCGTCATGGTTTTGCAAATACGTAAGTAACTGTGATTATAATTGAGATTATAAATATATAATCTAAAACATTTAAATTATAAATATTTGTTTACATGTTTTATTGCCTGAAACAACACTCACTCATGAGAGTGTTCGTTATCTGGCATTGGGACCGAAGAAGCAAATAAAGACTTGGCCAGGCTATGTCGTTAATGGCTTCAGGTTTAAGTCAACTCAGAATGCTATAAATGTTGAATTTATCAATGACGACATCAGTACCAAGGATTCCGGTGTTTGCATAAGAGGCACCATCTATGACGACGAGCCAGACTTTGACTATTATGGAGTGCTTCGGGATATTATAAATTTATAATATACTGGCCCATATGATATGCATATTGTGATGTTCAAGTGTGAGTGGTTCGATACGACACCAAATATCGGTTGGAGAATCGATAAACAATTTGGATTTATCGATATAAATCATCGCAGGAGGTATAGAGGGTCCGATACATTTGCGATAGCAAATCAGGCTGTTCAAGTCTACTATACAAGCTACCCAAGGCGTCGTAGAGATCGATTTGACTGGTGGGCAGTATGCAAGATAAAATCTAGAAATATATTCAACGTTGGAGACCCAGCATAACAAGAGGACCAGATCGAAAAGTCCCAATACTTGGGACAACACTCAGATACAATGGATGTTGAAGATATTGTTGAGAAAAATAGAGGGGAGGAAGAGGTTGATACACAAGACTTAGCTGTCAACCAGGGAAGAAAGAGGCGTCTTGTCCCAAATATTGAGTCAGAAGAAGAAGAAGAAGAAGAAGAATTTGATGGGGATGAGGATACAGATGAAATCGACGATGAAGATAAGGATGAGGATGAGGATGAGGAGGATGATGATGAAGACGAGGCCGAGGATGAGAACGAAGATGATGATTAGGTTAAATATTGTTGTATATTAAAAATGCTTCCAATTACGTGAATTAAGTTTGACCTCATAAAAGCAATTACGTGAATTCATGTTTTTTCATTCAATTATTTACTTATTACAGATGGCACTCCTAGTCTTTTTCGTCGCGGCGGGACTCGTCTCCCTACTGGTGGTATGTATATTTTAGTTTAGAATTTTATATTCATTTACACTTTTATATTGTTAATTATGTTTATGTGTTCTATTTACAGGTCATGATGGCTGGCCGTGGTCGTGGTGCTGGTGGTGGTCGTCGTGGTGGTGGTGGTGGTGGTGGTGGTCGTGGTCATGGTCGTACTGGTGCTGGTGGTCGTGGTCGTATTCAATCTTCCCGGGATGTGACCCCATCCAGCGATCCCGACCCGGAGAGTACCCCGGGCAAAGACGCATCCCGCCGTCGATCGACCACTTCATCGAGGCATGAGTCCGAATTTGCTAGCGGATTCGTTCGCTATCGGACCCACCAGCAGCGGATCCACCAGTGGATCCCCCAGTTACTGCACAGTGGGCCCCAGAGTACCCCCATACTCGGTTTCATCCGGTTACTGGGAAGTACATGCGCGGACCCGCGGATCCTCCGACGGCACCAGAGAGGCCGAGAGGCGAGTTTCGACGAGAGCTATGGCCCGCGGGGACCTCGTAAGTAAATTTAAGATAATTTATTAAATTTCTTTCATTTATTCAAGTTAATAATCCAGTCATTTCTTCTTTGTAGGTTTTTTCCGTTTAATGTTGCCAGGGCTCTTGGAGAAATTATCAGGGCTGGGCTAACTTCCATGGTCCCTACCTCAACTTTTCGTCGGTGCCCCCAAACGTGAAGTACGCCTGGCTCGACGAGTTGAGGGTATATATCTATATCTTCTGGTTAATTATTAGTTACTCTTTAATCAACCATTTTTTAAATTACGTGATAATTGAATTTCTATGTTAGATGACGTACTGGTGCCCCCCCCCATCGCGAGGACGCGATCCGCAGGACCTACAGAAGCGCTGCCTCGAAGAAGATACGGGATATGATTCATGACCTAAAAATGGGGCATACGAAGCCGAATTGGATCCGGTAGGAGTATTATGAGGACCTCTTAGGTAAGATGGATACTCCTGCGTACAAGAAGAAATCGGAGAAGGCGAAGGCGAACCGACAGGCCACGGGGCTTCATACGGGGGGATCAAGGCCCCACGCAGCGACGCTTGCAGATCTGGTGAGATACCGTTAATTCATTTCACTATCGAATTAGGTATTATTAATATATGGAGTTAATTAAGTTTTACGAAAATTTCGTATGCAAGCCCAACGGGCGGTGAAGGAGGGAAGGGCGCCAGAATTGGTCACCATGTACGACGTGTTCCAGCATACGCACAAAAGACGGAAGGACGGGAGCTTCGTCGACGAGAGGGCCAAGGAGACTGATGTAAGTACTTATGTATATGAGATTTACGTTAGAATTAAAAGTATTCAGACTATAACTTCGGTAAACTTAGGATTCACACTTAACTTAGTGAATCATAGGATTTAGATTACAACTTAGGTAAATCTTATAATATAAACACATTCATTTGATAGGCTGCGTATCGTGAGGCCCTTAGTCGGGCTCAGTTAACTGACATCGAGGATGTCGGTGAAACGATGCCCGTCCGGACGCCCTCTTCTTTGGCCGCTCGCAACGACTTGTTCGTAGATACCGTCGGCGGCTTTAAGAAAGGGCTCCTGTACGGAGTCGACTCCCTAGGGCCGTTTCACATGGCGAAGCAGAGATTTCCACCGATACCGTCTCCTCCCGCGGCCCCGGCAGACGATGATGTTAGGTCACAGCTTACGCAGCTGCACGAGGCGGTGTCTGTAGAAGCATGGAAAATACTAAAGGAAATGACTCATGCGGCCAGGAAAGATCCATGCGGCTCAAAAAGCCCATGCGGCTCAGGGAGTCATACGGCATAAGGAGCTATGCGGCCCGAGGCACTCCATGCGGCTCAGAAGACACGTAGCCTGACAGTGCTCCCCTCCGACCCATGCTGCATTAATTACTTTGACGGCTGACCCCTCTGAAGAGTTGACAGCCCTGACACAAAAGCAGGTAATTATGACTCTATCATAATGATAAATCTCTAGGGAAGAGAAAAGAGATCTCTGACACAAATCCCCCGAAAGCCATAAAAAAATGCCACGTGGCCTTGCCACGTGGGCGTTCGTATGCGGCTCACTTCTCATGCGGTTCAGAATGAATCCTATACGGCTCAGGTCGAGAAAGCCTCATGCGGCTCGAGCAAAGACTTCTCATGCGGTTCAGAGTGGATCCGTCCTATGCGGCTCAGACCGAGAAAGCCTCATGCGGCTCGAGCGAAGACTTCTCATGCGGTTCAGAGTGGGTCCGTCCTATGCGGCTCAGGCCGAGAAAGCCTCATGCGGCTCGAGCGAAGACTTCTCATGCGGTTCAGAGTGGATCCGTCCTATGCGGCTCAGGCCGAGAAAGCCTCATGCGGCTCAAGTAAGGACTTCTCATGCGGTTCAAAAGGATCATGTCCATACGGCTCAGGTGGATGTATACCTATGCGGCTCCCAAGGATTACCTCTTTGTGGTTCAAGGGTTCAAGTGAGGGCTACTGCCCGGGCAGCCCTGACACGTGGACTTAACCATATGCGGCTCAAATTCATATGCGGCTCACTCATCATGCGGTCCAGATCCCCCAGCAGCTCCTAGGACACGTATCCTAAACCGATTAATTTCTCAGATTTGCTGCCATTAAAGATTGGGTCAAATCCCAATAATCTGGGATACGTGGCAGGAGAATAGATCTAATTTATTCGCAGACATCAAAAGATTATTACAAAAAGATTTATTCCAATCAGCATTAATTGCTAATGGGATTTGGTGTAATCTACACCTAATGGCTCGGATTTGTCACAATAAAAAACGAACGGCCTGGATTGACCAATCCCCAGGCCGCCGCCATCTCCAAGAGCTAATCATTGGCAACCCTAATGGTTACATCCCACTATTATAAATAGCAAGGTGCCATTCCCTTGTAAAAAAAAGATATATACAATATCAGAGAGAAACACGCATATACAGAGAGACTCCCCAATAGTCGGAAAGAAAATACACAGAGAGAGAGAAACCAGGAGAGCAGCAGGAGGAGAGCAAGAAGAGCATTTCTTCACCAACGCCAACCATCTTTTCTCAAGGAGCCATGGCTGCATATCGATCGTCCAAGGAGTAAGGCAGGGCTGCCGTCGCCTTCCCGAGCCTCTACCGTCACCCCCCAGAATCTAAAATAAACAATTGTACTTAGACTGTTGTACCTAGGTTTTCGTCCCTAGGCTTTCTTTGTACAAGCGAGTTTGTATTGTGAGTCTAAGTTCAGTCCTCCCATAAAACTGTTCTGTACTTTTACAATCAATGGCAAACATGATGGTGACTCTGCTGGGGACTAACTTCTCCACGGCTAAGGAGTTGGTGACGCAATCGGATGCAGCCAAGCTTGGCTCCACGCAACAGAAGATAGTCGCCCAGTTCGACCAACAGGCGTTCGAAGAAATGCTCTCCGACAAGAGCGCTGGCTCGGTCCAGAAGCGAGCCCGCACAAAGAAGGCCCGCAAGAAGTGGAGACCCCGATCCTTTATTCCTACTGAAGCTCTTGCAGAAATACCCTCTGTTGCTCAAGACGGCGAGAAAGACTCTCCTGCGGCCCCACTTCAGACCATAGACAACTCTGCTGTCCCCAAGTCCGGCAGAAGAAAGCACTATGATGCTGGACTTGCAGGGGCAAAGAGGAACTCTATGAGATCCGAGCCGCATAAGGGTATTAGCCGCATGAAGAAAGCTCATGCGGCTACATCCGCCAGCCGCATGGAGAAAACTCATGCGGCTACATCTGTCAGCCGCATAGCTTATGCGGCTACAGTTGCCAACAACATGGATAAAACTCATGATGCTTAGAAAGTCAATCGCTTGCAGAAAACCCATGCGGCCACAATTGCCAACCGCATGCGGCTAGCCTGCACGGTCGTGACTCCTAGCCGCATAAAAACAACTCATCCAACGGCAGAAGACAACCGCATGCAGACAGCCTGCACGGCACCCAATTCTAGCCGCATAGCGACCGTTCCACGCTTCTCTCGATCAGTCTTCGACCATCTCTCATGCGGACCTGACTCTGATGGTTCTCTGGATGATAAACCAGACTCTGTGGTGTTCAACTTGGACTCCTCCTATTACGCACCCGCAAGTGCTAAAAGGAGGAAGTCTAGGGCAGCGCGGGCTCACCAAGCCAAGGCAGCTGTCCCAACCTCTAACTATCGGGGCATCCTGTTGATTATCACACGGGCCTCTGACGGGAAGTTGTATAGAACCGCTCGAGTCCAGCCCCCGGCGGCAAAAGAAAAAAGTGGTTCCTCTGACCTGCGTGAGGCGATCCTCCACAAGCGCAAGGAAAGGGAAGGAGCCTCGGCATGCAAAGAGTCCTCGCTTGGACATCACTGCACCCAAATCATCGTCAACTGCTGTTACAACAAAGCGACAGTAACAGAAGACCGGCTGTCCGTCTTCTAAAGACTACAGCATCCGAGCTCGGGGGATGAGGCACCTCCTGTTGTCTCCTGTAATTCCACTCAGAAAGTCCTCACCGAGGGGAGAGGAAAGAAGACAAGCATCTCCAGCCCGAAGATATCAACCACTACAGCTAAGAAATCGTCGGCTAAACGGTTGCCCTCCACCGGAGTATTTCAACACACCCGTTCGAAGACAAAATATGCTGCAACGGAAGATTCATCGTCCACGTCGCTGGGGGTCGTAGGAACTGAAGGTAGTACTCCTCCGAACGTACACAGCAATCCGATGTTTTAAGAAGATGAGCCCGGAGAAACGACCCTCCCGTCAGGTACAACAAATGCTGATATCCCGAGGACATCCATGACTCTCAAGACGAAGCAAGCTCCGAGGCTGGGGGTACTGTTCCCTCCGAGTCCGAACCCGAAGAGAACATTCCCACCTACCCCGATGATTTCTCAATGCATGGGTACGATTCGGAGGGCACATCCTCCACCGTTCCTTCCGTCACTCCTCATGTAAGGACAATATTCATGACGGACAGCAATCAAGGTGGTTCCAGTGATCGCCAACGCATCGATACTTTGGAGGCCATACTGCACGCCTTGGTCAAGTCTGTAGACGAGATCAAAGCGGCTCTTCCTACTCTGCAGGGAGTGACACCGGGCCAAACAAGCGCGGGTCCCGCAATCAATATAGATTCAAATTCAGCGGTACCGAACCCGGGCAATAATCTTCCCGAAATAATGGCCCCTACCGCGACAGATGAGGCCCGAGAAGTAAGAAGAAAGGTTCAGGAGCTCCGAGCCATGTTCCACGCCCGAAAAAAACTCTCAAGACCTCAGAATACGGCAACCATATCCTGCTGAATGGAGGGATGTTCCGTTCCCACCAAGATATAAGCCATTCAACATCAACCCATATGATGGCAAGACCTCAGCAAGTCGGTACATCACTTACTTCGAGGTCACCACCGACCATCTGCCCCATGATGACGCAATTCTCGCACGATTATTCATCGGGGCATTGGAAGGAGTCGCCTTCGACTGGTACCGCAACCTGCCAGACAACTTCATCCACTCCTTCGCTGGCTTCAAACGCTTGTTCTTGGAGAGATTCTATGAGGTAGGGCAGGACGTCATAATGTCTACCCTCATGGACGTCGTCCAAGGAGAGAAGGAACTGACGAGGAATTACATTGAGCGGTTTCGTCAAACCGCAATGAAGTTACCATCTGGTAATCCAGATTCCTCCTTGATTGAAATTTGCTAAAAGAGATTACTCCCAACAATCAGTCTCTGGATGGGCGAAAGTCAATTCAAAGATTGGAAGGCGTTCATCATCAGTGCCACTAGTGCCGAAGAACGGTTGAAGAAGGCTCGCCAACTGGGATTGCACATCTCGGAAGGAGAAAACAAGGGCAAGCGTCCCAACAACGATAATGGGGGTAGCCCCTCTAACAATCGGGACAGCAAGGGAAAGCAGGCTATGGTGGCCGATACTGCACAAAAACCTGAGCTGAAGCCAGCAGACAAACAATGGCCGCAAATCGATTACTCCTTCGAAGACAGTCACGTCAAGCCCATCTTGGACATGCTCATACAAGGGGACAGAATTTAGCTTCCTCCACCAAGACGGGAACCGCGGCCGGCAGAGATGGAGAATCCGAAATACTGCCATTATCATCGCTATGTTCATCATACTACACACGATTGCTACCAGCTGAAACGGTACATCCAGAACCTCATCGATTCGAACGCTCTGGCCATCGATTTCGAAGAGTTAACCGTGACGGCCAATATGGTATCCGTACAATTCGGCAGCTTCCCTCCGACGGAGACTCAAGACGGGGTGATCTCCGTCCCTCTGGCGACAATGGAAATTACCAATCTTCCATCTCTCCGAGATCAGGCTGCCGGTCTAGTACCCCTCACCACATCACGAGGGGAGGTCATGTGGATCCATCCAGACTTGGTGTCAGAAGTGACTCGGCCCACACCATCTACCACCGACAAAAAGAAAAGTAGAAAAGTCAGGACCTGCCACACAATCTCGGCAGACAACGAGGAAGCCACAGCCGTCGTCACACGGTCTGGAGCGCAATCCTAACCTGTGGTTGACAATCCAGCCTAAAATCATCAACCCACTACAACTGATGCTCCTGGACCGGCTCAGCCTTCGACGACCGACAAGCCTAGGCGGAAGGAGACTCGCTTCGACAAATCTCTCCGAAAAGAAGCAGCCCAAGGGCTAGAGAGATCCTACAACTTTGACATCTTAGCACAATTGGCTAACACACCGGCCAAGTTGTCACTGTACGAACTCCTAAGGCTCTCCAAGGACGTTCGTATTGCATTAAGCGAAGCACTCCAAAATGCCGATGTCTATCTGGCTCAATCCAACCTCACCAGGGAAGACTCACCCGTGGATCTCCAAGAGAGTGCCTGCACGGGAGCGATGCCCAATATCGTCTTCACTCCGCAGGACATGCTCATCAAGACCAATCTACACGATCGCCCGCTATACTACACGGGGTACATCGGCGACATGAAGGTGGATCGGATGCACATAGATCCTGGCTCTTCCATAAGCATCATCCCGAAGGGTCTGCTACATCATCTCCGCATCCTAATGCATTGCCTGACACCTACAAGCACCGCCATCAGCGGTTTCAATTCGGGCAGGAGCTACCCTATTGGGAAGATTCGTCTGAAGTGTCAAATTGGTGACCTCCAATCCGAAGTCACCTGCTATACGTCATAGATACAGACACTTCTTATAACATCCTCTTGGGGCGCCCATGGATACACGATTACATGATCGTGCCTTCCATGCTACACCAGTGCTTCAAATATGTCGACAAATACGGCTTCGTGAAGACAGAATTTGCTGATATCGATCCTTTCAAAGGGGTCGAATCCTACTACTCGGACTCTTGCCTATACGAAAAGTCAAAAAGGCACCTTGATGAAGGAAATGAACAAGCTAGCACCGAAACGGCCACGGGATCAGAAGGACCCCTGACAATCCACCTCCAAACTCATAAACCGGGCAAGTCCGCACCCCTTACCGCCACTCTGCGGAAGGACGCAATCAGCCTCTCAGCGCAGGAGGAGCAGATGATAATCCGGTTGCCAAGGTCCGGCCAAGTACCGAGACCCACAACGGGGCCACTGACAATCAGACTGCCGAGAGTCAGTCAAACGGAGAAGCTCAATCCCTCCGATAGGCCGCTGACGATACGCCTTCCCAAGAAGGGTCGTCACCCCGATGCAAGGTCTGACACTTCTAGCGAACCAGCCACTCCTCGCCCCACATCAAATGCCCAACTGGGGGTCGCTAGTCTGCCAACAACTCCATGCTCCGCTCCATCAACTGAACCACTGACAATCAAACTCCCCAGGTCGTCCTCTCAGTCTTCGTTCATACAAGGGGTAGCCGAAGAGGAACCGGAGCTAGCCAAGTATGTGGCCGCCCACACTGATGTTCCCTCCGTAGATGATGTAATCCCCCTAGAAAAGATACCTTACTTCATCAATAAAGGGTTATCTTTGAACTACACCGAGCTCAATAAGCTATGTATAATGTATGCTATGGAACACGGTATAGGCACTCACCTACACACACAAGTGACAAATGTGTACACCGCAATCCAGCTTACTCCAGTAGAAGATGCTTACCGAATAATCGAGGAAGGAGATCATCCGATCATCTTCGGCCGGACGAACAACCCGCATCCCCTCGCCATAGAGGAAGCCGACCTCGGGTCAGACGCCGGGAGACTGCCTCTGTATCTGTATAGCCCACAATCCAAATATCTCATGAAGAAACAGGGGTATGATCTGGAGACGACGCCAGGTTTGAACTACGGCACTGGGCAACGATTACCTTTGAAGCCGCCGGTCCTGTGAGACCCGTCTCACTGTATCGGTATTTTATACGGATACGTGTTTATTTGAGCCGTATTTTGTATTTATCGATTTGCGTGATATTTTAAAATTTTCCTGAGTGTAGGATTTTCATGACTTGGTTTAACTTGGACTTGGTTTTATTTGGTTCGGTTCCACTTTGACTTGGTTTGGTTTAGTTTGGTTCTTATGAGATGACGTGTATGGTTTAGATTGAGTGAAAAGGAATGAATGGTGGAGATCACTTGAGCTTGTTATATAAGCCACTTTTTCTCTCTCTCTCCACATTCACCCTCATTCATTTCTTTTCCACCAAACCCTAGCCATTAGAGAGAGAGACAAGTACACCTTGCCGAACCTTGAACAAATTTATTTCTGTTTGTTCCATTTTCTTCCTTGCATGATTCTAAGCATCTTTAGAACTTGGAGTTTTCGGTTTTACCGAGTGGATTATTGTAGATCTAACTTTGTGGTATTTTTGGTTTTCATGGGTTTTGATCTGTCAAACTTGTATATTTTTGTCAACTAATGGTTCCATGTTGTAGAAAGTTTCATTTTACCCAAGATTGACCCATGGAAGTCTGGATTTGGGGTTCCCATTGTTGTTTGGTGGAGCATGGAGGCCATGGTATTTTCGTGAACCTGTGGGAACCATTAATTTCACTCTGGCCGCATGAGCATTATTTATTGCATGGCCAGTTGCTTGCAAGCTTGCATGCACTTGCATGCACTTGCATGCAACTTGCCTGGGCCGCATAGGCCATTGGACCAATATAGCTGCATGGCCTTGAAAGCATTAATGGTTGCATGCATCAATTGTTTCTATTAAATAATTACCATTAGTATTTAATAAACTACTTGGCTTAGCTTGTTTGCATTTGCAAGTTAATAAAGTTGGCCGCATGGCTTTACGTTGAATTGCATTAATACATGCGTCAGCTTTGCATGATTATATTTAACTATTGTTGGCCGCATATGGCCTTAGCAGTCAGTCACATATGCATGTATTATTTTAATGTATATTTTAATGCATGCAATATTTTAGTGCATATCCTAAAGGCATTCCCTGAAGCATTCAGCCGCATGGAAATTATGTGAGCCGCATAGGCATCCTTATTTAACGTATTAAGAATGGAATGCATCAGTGTCCATATGAGCCGCAAAGTCCTCTATTAGTCAAGCATTAGGAATTGAATGCTTTAACCCACCTGAGCCGCATATGCCTTCCTCTAAACTAATGCATTAATGCATTTAATGCACTCTTGAACTTATTCTTCTAAAGAAATTGTTAAACACATTCCTAAAGGAAGCCGCATATATTCTGGTACAAGCATATTTTAATGCTAGTACACTCTCTCTGATGCATTACTTTAATGCTAGTGCATTTTTGATGCAATTCTTAATGAATTCAAGAATGCCATTCTTAATACTAGCCGCATAGGAGTTCTCTGATACATGCATTAATGCATTCCATGCATTAATTAAGAATTTGCATAATGGCCCTTATCTTTTATATATTTGCTTTCATTAGTATTTAGTATTTAGCCATAGCTTTAATCAATTGCCATTAGCATTGTATTAAGCTCTTGCTTGCAAAAATTTGCATGCAACCTGCACACATGGACCGCATATAAGCAGGAATGTTATATTTAATGCATTAGTTAAGTGAGCCGCATGGGAACTCATTAGCGGCCGCATGGCCATTTCAGTTTGTAGCCGCATGGCTATTTATAATGGCCGCATGGCCTCTCTTTATTGTATGAAACTGCTTGCATGCATCTAGCAAGCCTGGAATTATTTATTGTGGACTGCATGGTCCCTCAATTAGCTACTAGCATGCAACTTGCTGGCCACACGGCCTCTGTACTTGAGTGGCCACGTGCCCTTTTCTTTTGCTTGAGTGGAAGCTCGCATTTATTGTCTTCCCACTTTCTGTCTTTTCTGACTGCATGAATATTTCTTGTTAGCATTTACTCTTGGCCGTATGGCCCCCTTCAGTTATTTTCTGGCCGCATAAGCTTTGGCTGGCCGCATGGGTGGCCTCCCACTCTCTTTGACCGCATGTTTGTTCTCCCACTTTTGGGCCGCATGGGGTCCATTTTGATTGTTTAAATATTTTATTTGCCTGAATTGTGGTCAAAATTTCTTCCCACTCCCAACATGAAAGTTGTAGAGTTTTTCCTTGGCTTCAAGAATATATATATTATTAATATATTATTATTTAATTGTGCAAATTTCTTCTTTCTTTGATAAAATGACATGACACGATAATGACCCGTAGTGGTGCACTCTTGAAATGAACTTGACATGATATTCTTGACATGATAACTTGAAATGATAAATAAGAATGACTTGATAGTGGTCCGTCGTGGCGCACTCTTGATAAGTAATAATAATAATGATAGTGGCCCGTCGTGGCGCACTCCTGACAAGAATTAATTAGTATCCTGACACCGTGGGTGCTTGTATTGAATGTGCTTGTATAAGCTACCGTCTAGTCTTGCATCATGTCTAGGACATGAATTCCTGATTTCCTACGGTCAGGAAGTCATACTAAATCGGGCTAGGCTAATGACTAGAATAATCAAGTAGTTCATAAGAGATTTTCCAGTTACAGGCAATCCTGTTATCTGGGCATGCATGTGGACTTGTAGCCTGCCGACGAGTAGGGCACATTTCCAGCACACTGTCATGTGTTGCACCCTTATTGTACTAAATGTCGCCTGGATAACCTGGATGGTCTGCAGGGCTTGTGGCTGTGGAATAATCTCATTGCATCTTGCTAGTAACTAGGCCTGTGATAACCCTAGTTAGTTAAAGTATCAAGCCGTACTTATTACTTGGCCGTGAAATGATCGGATGGAGTTTACCAGTCTATTCTTGTCTTGATTCTGTTCAAGATTGTTACATGTCTTGATTTCTTATTTTATCCTGCCGATAAATGGTGGGAGAAATCAAGTTTTGTTCAGACGAAGGGTTACAACCCCGGTCCTTGTTTGGTTTACGGATTGTAACCTGGTTATCTGAATAGTCCCATGGTCATCCCATCGTATATCACCTTCCATGTTCTATTTATTTAACATGTTCTTCAGTTTACTTTACGTCAAATGATGATTTACTTACTGTCTTCTTATGTTCGGGATAAGTGCATTGGTACTGGACGACTCTCGATCCTCCTTTATTTGTTGCTTTCTCTCCCTGGTTGATTGCCTATGATTGCTGGTTTTAAGTTCATAGTTCGGCCTCTTTTGTGGTACTTGCTATTTGGGGTCTGACCCCACTGGTTCTGTATGACCAGGTTCTAATAGAAGAGCCCGAAGGATCTACTGCACCATCTACTCGACGGTGACCAGCCGAAGCACCAGAGTGCCTCAGTGGGTTTTTTTTTATTCTCCCACTGATATGTAAATTTTCCTCTTCTAACGTTTAGCCCGAGCACGTATTTAGCTCGTGTTTTGGTATTTTCCTTGATATTGTAGCCTACGGGCATAAACATGATATGTGTATTCTAGACTATAGCTAGTCCTTATCATGTACGACTAATACTCTAGCTAGTCCTCAGTTTTGTGGTACTGGCTTCATGATCAGTCATGTATATATGGTTCGGGACGCCTTACTATTGTATGTATGATGATCGTACTCCTTGCTCTTGTATAATTGCCTGTGATTGAGATACCTAGGATTGTTAAACCATAGGATTGACTGATGGCTTGTAGAGTAACCCCCATGTCTTGACAGCTTATACGTGATTTTAGAGTATTAACATACTTTGGGATTGCATAGCTGGCTATGTCTGCCCCCGCTCTCCGGTATTCTGGTTCTGGGGCGTGACATGGTTTTAGTGGTGGCCTATGCAGGTCTCGATTTTCAGATTTGTGGGGGTTACCATGTTTAGATATCTCAATCACGATTATCCTTATTGATCTCCTTCGGATTATTCTCTACCTCTGATACTTGACTTGATATCTGTTTTGATCATTGGTCATTCCTGTTCCCATAATTTGATCTTTTGTCCTTCAACTTTCAAAGGCACTGTTCTTGATCCTTCTGATTATCTTGTTCGTGTTTTGCCGAGGGCAGCTCAGCATTCTTGAGCCAGGCAAGTTATGGAGGATCAGTCTCAGCACGCAGGCAGAGATGTCAGTCCATCCCGATCAACCAATCGCTTTTGTCTTCGTATACAGGTGATAAAGTTCAAGTATCTGTTTCAACTATGATGACACGTCCTGGGTCGAGTCATGTCTTGAACTAAGTCATTGGTACCGACTTACCTTGACGCTTGACTTTATCTATTTTTAGGAATCAGCTTAGGCCAGCGAGGACGTTGGTTTCTACACAACTGTCCCAGGAGACATATTGATCCATATGCCTCCAGTCCTTCTTTATCATGATTGTATTTGTTCTTGTGCATTTATTTACGGCTTACGCATTTATTTATATTACTGATTGTTTTACTTTACTTATATACCGTGCTTGATTTATTGAGATTGTTGAGTTTCCTGGACCTTTTGTTTTGTTATCTTACTCGAATAGCCTCAGGAAATTCCGAGGACGGAATTTTTCTAAGGTGTGGAGAGTTGTGAGACCCGTCTCACTGAATCGGTATTTTATACGGATACGTGTTTATTTGAGCCGTATTTTGTATTTATCGATTTGCGTGATATTTTAAAATTTTCCTAAGTGTAGGATTTTCATGACTTGGTTTAACTTAGACTTGGTTTTATTTGGTTCGGTTCCACTTTGACTTGGTTTGGTTTAGTTTGGTTCTTATGAGATGAGGTGTATGGTTTAGATTGAGTGGAAAGGAATGAATGGTGGAGATCACTTGAGCTTGTTATATAAGCCACTTTTTCTCTCTCCCTTCTCATTCACCCTCATTCATTTCTTTTCCACCAAACCCTAGCCATTAGAGAGAGAGGCAAGTACACCTTGCCGAACCTTGAACAAATTTATTTCTGTTTGCTCCATTTTCTTCCTTGCATGATTCTAAGCATCTTTAGAACTTGGAGTTTTCGGTTTTACCGAGTAGATTGTTGTAGATCTAGCTTTGTGGTATTTTCGGTTTTCATGGGTTTTGATCTGTCAAACTTGTATATTTTTGTCAACTGATGGTTCCATGTTGTAGAAAGTTTTATTTTACCCAAGATTGACCCATGGAAGTCTGGATTTGGGGTTCCCATTGTTGTTTGGTGGAGCATGGAGGCCATGGTATTTTCGTGAACCTGTGGGAACCATTAATTTCACTCTGGCCGCATGAGCATTATTTATTGCATGGCCAGTTGCTTGCAAGCTTGCATGCACTTGCATGCAACTTGCCTGGGCCGCATAAGCCATTGGACCAATATAGCCGCATGGCCTTGCAAGCATTAATGGTTGCATGCATCAATTGTTTGTATTAAATAATTACCATTAGTATTTAATAAACTACTTGGCTTAGCTTGCTTGCATTTGCAAGTTAATAAAGTTGGCCGCATGGCTTTACGTTGAATTGCATTAATACATGCGTCAGCTTTGCATGATTATATTTAACTATTGCTGGCCGTATATGGCCTTAGCAGTCAGTCACATATGCATGTATTATTTTAATGTATATTTTAATGCATGCAATATTTTAGTGCATATCCTAAAGGCATTCCCTGAAGCATTCAGCCGCATGGAAATTATGTGAGCCGCATAGGCATCCTTATTTAACGTATTAAGAATGGAATGCATCAGTGTCCATGTGAGCCGCATAGTCCTCTATTAGTCAAGCATTAGGAATTGAATGCTTTAACCCACCTGAGCCGCATATGCCTTCCTCTAAACTAATGCATTAATGCATTTAATGCACTCTTGAACTTATTCTTCTAAAGAAATTGTTAAACACATTCATAAAGGAAGCCGCATACATTCTGGTACAAGCATACTTTAATGCTAGTACACTCTCTCTGATGCATTACTTTACTGCTAGTGCATTTTTTGATGCAATTCTTAATGAATTCAAGAATGCCATTCTTAATACTAGCCGCATAGGAGTTCTCTGATACATGCATTAATGCATTCCATGCATTAATTAAGAATTTGCATAATGGCCCTTATCTTTTATATATTTGCTTTCATTAGTATTTAGTATTTAGCCATAGCTTTAATCAATTGCCATTAGCATTGTATTAAGCTCTTTCTTGCAAAAATTTGCATGCAACCTGCACACATGGACCGCATATAAGCAGGAATGTTATATTTAATGCATTAGTTAAGTGAGCCGCATGGGAACTCATTAGTGGCCGCATGGCCATTTCAGTTTGTAGCCGCATGGCTATTTATAATGGCCGCGTGGCCTCTCTTTATTGCATGAAACTGCTTGCATGCATCTTGCAAGCCTGGAATTATTTATTGTGGACTGTATGGTCCCTCAATTAGCTACTAGCATGCAACTTGCTGGCCACACGTCCTCTGTACTTGAGTGGCCACGTGCCCTTTTCTTTTGCTTGAGTGGAAGCTCGCATTTATTGTCTTTCCACTTTCTGTCTTTTCTGACTGCATGAATATTTCTTGTTAGCATTTACTCTTGGCCGCATGGCCCCCTTCAGTTATTTTCTGGTCGCATAAGCTTTGGCTGGCCGCATGGGTGGCCTCCCACTCTCTTTGACCGCATGTTTGTTCTCCCACTTTTGGGCCGCATGGGGTCCACTTTGATTGTTTAAATGTTTTATTTGCCTGAATTGTGGTCAAAATTTCTTTCCACTCCCAACATAAAAGTTGTAGAGTTTCTCCTTGGCTTCAAGAATATATATATTATTAATATATTATTATTTAATTGTGCAAATTTCTTCCTTCTTTAATAAAATGACATGACACGACAATGACCCATAGTGGTGCACTCTTGAAATGAACTTGACATGATATTCTTGACATGATAACTTGAAATGATAAATAAGAATGACTTGATAGTGGTCCGTCGTTGAGCACTCTTGATAAGTAATAATGATAATGATAGTGGCCCGTCGTGGCGCACTCCTGACAAGAATTAATTAGTATCCTGACACCGTGGGTGCTTGTATTGAATGTGCTTGTATAAGCTACCGTCTAGTCTTGCATCATGTCTAGGACATGAATTCCTGATTTCCCACGGTCAGAGAGTCATACTGAATCGGGCTAGGCTAATGACTAGAATAATCAAGTAGTTCATAAGAGATTTTCCAGTTACAGGCAATCCCATTATCTGGGCATGCATGTGGACTTGTAGCCTGCCGACGAGTAGGGAATATTTCCAGCACACTGTCATGTGTTGCACCCTTATTGTACTAAATGTCGCCTGGATAACCTGGATGGTCTGCAGGGCTTGTGGCTGTGGAATAATCTCATTGCATCTTGCTAGTAACTAGGCCTGTGATAACCCTAGTTAGTTAAAGTATCAAGCCGTACTTATTGCTTGGCCGTGAAATGATCGAATGGAGTTTACCAGTCTATTCTTGTCTTGATTCTGTTCAAGATTGTTACATGTCATGATTTCTTATTTTATCCTGCCGATAAATGGTGGGAGAAACCAAGTTCTGTTCAGACGAAGGGTTACAACCCCGGTCCTTGTTTGGTTTACGGGTTATAACCTGGTTATCTGAATAGTCCCATGGTCATCCCATCGTATATCACCTTCCCTGTTCTATTTATTTAACATGTTCTTCAGTTTACTTTACGTCAAATGATGATTTACTTACTATCTTCTTATGTTCGGGATAAGTGCATTGGTACTGCACGACTCTCGATCCTCCTTTACTTGTTGCCTTCTTTCCCTGGTTGATTGCCTATGATTGCTGGTTTTAAGTTCATAGTTCGGCCTCTTTTGTGGTACTTGCTATTTGGGGTCTGACCCTACTGGTTTTGCATGGCCAGGTTCTAATAGAAGAGCCCGAAGGATCTACCGCACCATCTACTCGACGGTGACCAGCCGAAGCAACAGAGTGCCTCAGTGGGTTTTTTCTTCATTCTCCCACTGATATGTAAATTTTCCTCTTCTAACGTTTAGCCCGAGCACGTATTTAGCTCGTGTTTTGGTATTTTCCTTGATATTGTAGCCTACGGGCATAAACATGATATGTGTATTCTAGACTATAGCTAGTCCTTATCATGTACGACTAATACTCTAGCTAGTCCTCAGTTCTGTGGTACTGGCTTCATGATCAGTCATGTATATATGGTTCAGGACGCCTTACTATTGTATGTATGATGATCGTACTCCTTGCTCTTGTATAATTGCCTGTGATTGAGATACCTAGGATTGTTAAACCATAGGATTGACTGATGGCTTGTAGAGTAACCCCCATGTCTTGACAGCTTATACGTGATTTTAGAGTATTAACATACTTTGGGATTGCATAGCTGGCTATGTCTGCCCCCGCTCTCCGGTATTCTGGTTCTGGGGCGTGACATGGTTTTAGTGGTGGCCTATGCAGGTCTCGATTTTCAGATTTGTGGGGGTTACCATGTTTAGATATCTCAATCACGATTATCCTTATTGATCTCCTTCGGATTATTCTCTACCTCTGATACTTGACTTGATATCTGTTTTGATCATTGGTCATTCCTGTTCCCATAATTTGATCTTGTGTCCTTCAACTTTCAAAGGCACTGTTCTTGATCCTTCTGATTATCTTGTTCGTGTTTTGCCGAGGGCAGCTCAGCATTCTTCAGCCAGGCCAGTTATGGAGGATCAGTCTCAGCACGCAGGCATAGATGTCAGTCCATCCCGATCAGCCAATCGCTTTTGTCTTCGTATCTTGAGACAGGTGATAAAGTTCAAGTATCTGTTTCAACTACGATGACACGTCCTGGGTAGAGTCATGTCTTGAACTAAGTCATTGGTACCGACTTACCTTGAGGCTTAACTTTATCTATTTTTGGGAATCAGCTTAGGCCAGCGAGGACGTTGGTTTCTATACAACTGTCCCAGGAGATATATTGATCCATATGCCTCCAGCCCTTCTTTATCATGATTGTATTTGTTCTTGTGCATTTATTTACGGCTTACGCATTTATTTATATTACTGATTGTTTTACTTTACTTATATGCCGTGCTTGATTTATTGAGATTGTTGAGTTTCCTGGAGCTTTTGTTTTGTTATCTTACTCGACTAGCCTCAGGAAATTCCGAGGACGGAATTTTTCTAAGGTGTGGAGAGTTGTGAGACCCGTCTCACTGTATCGGTATTTTATACGGATACGTGTTTATTTGAGCCGTATTTTATATTTATCGATTTGCGTAATATTTTAAAATTTTCCTGAGTGTAGGATTTTCATGACTTGGTTTAACTTGGACTTGGTTTCATTTGGTTCGATTCCACTTTGACTTGGTTTGGTTTAGTTTGGTTCTTATGAGATGAGGTGTATGGTTTAGATTGAGTGGAAAGGAATGAATTGTGGAGCACTTGAGCTTGTTATATAAGCCACTTTTTCTCTCTCCCTCCTCATTCACCCTCATTTATTTCTTTTCCACCAAACCCTAGCCATTAGAGAGAGAGGCAAGTACACCTTGCCGAACCTTGAACAAATTTATTTCTGTTTGTTCCATTTTCTTCCTTGCATGATTCTAAGCATCTTTAGAACTTGGAGTTTTCGGTTTTACCGAGTGGATTGTTGTAGATCTAGCTTTGTGGTATTTTCGGTTTTCATCGGTTTTGATATGTCAAACTTGTATATTTTTGTCAACTGATGGTTCCATGTTGTAGAAAGTTTCATTTTACCCAAGATTGACCCATGGAAGTCTGGATTTGGGGTTCCCATTGTTGTTTGGTGGAGCATGAAGGCCATAGTATTTTCGTGAACCTGTGGGAACCATTAATTTCACTCTGGCCGCATGAGCATTATTTATTGCATGGCCAGTTGCTTGCAAGCTTGCATGCACTTGCATGCAACTTGCTTGGGCCGCATAGGCCATTGGACCAATATAGCCGCATGGCCTTGCAAGCATTAATGGGCGCATGCATCAATTGTTTGTATTAAATAATTACCATTAGTATTTAATAAACTACTTGGCTTAGCTTGCTTGCATTTGCAAGTTAATAAAGTTGGCCGCATGGCTTTACGTTGAATTGCATTAATACATGTGTCAGCTTTGCATGATTATATTTAACTATTGCTGGCCGCATATGGCCTTAGCAGTCAGTCACATATGCATGTATTATTTTAATGTATATTTTAATGCATGCAATATTTTAGTGCATATCCTAAAGGCATTCCCTGAAGCATTCAGCCGCATGGAAATTATGTGAGCCGCATTGGCATCCTTATTTAACGTATTAAGAATGGAATGCATCAGTGTCCATGTGAGCCGCATAGTCCTCTATTAGTCAAGCATTAGGAATTGAATGCTTTAACCCACCTGAGCCGCATATGCCTTCCTCTAAACTAATGCATTAATGCATTTAATGCACTCTTGAACTTATTCTTCTAAAGAAATTGTTAAACACATTCCTAAAGGAAGCCGCATACATTCTGGTACAAGCATACTTTAATGCTAGTACACTCTCTCTGATGCATTACTTTAATGCTAGTGCATTTTTTGATGCAATTCTTAATGAATTCAAGAATGCCATTCTTAATACTAGCCGCATAGGAGTTCTCTGATACATGCATTAATGCATTCCATGCATTAATTAAGAATTTGCATAATGGCCCTTATCTTTTATATATTTGCTTTCATTAGTATTTAGTATTTAGCCATAGCTTTAATCAATTGCCATTAGCATTGTATTAAGCTCTTGCTTGCAAAAATTTGCATGCAACCTGCACACATGGATCGCATATAAGCAGGAATGTTATATTTAATGCATTAGTTAACTGAGCCGCATGGGAACTCATTAGTGGCCGCATGGCCATTTCAGTTTGTAGCCGCATGGCTATTTATAATGGCCGCGTGGCCTCTCTTTATTGCATGAAACTGCTTGCATGCATCTAGCAAGCCTGGAATTATTTATTGTGGACTGCATGGTCCCTCAATTAGCTACTAGCATGCAACTTGCTGGCCACACGGCCTCTGTACTTGAGTGGCCATGTGCCCTTTTCTTTTGCTTGAGTGGAAGCTCGCATTTATTGTCTTCCCACTTTCTGTCTTTTCTGACTGCATGAATATTTCTTGTTAGCATTTACTCTTGGCCGCATGGCCCCCTTCAGTTATTTTCTGGCCGCATAAGCTTTGGCTAGCCGCATGGGTGGCCTCCCACTCTCTTTGACCGCATGTTTGTTCTCCCACTTTTGGGCCGCATGGGGTCCACTTTGATTGTTTAAATATTTTATTTGCCTGAATTGTGGTCAAATTTCTTCCCACGCCTAACATGAAAGTTGTAGAGTTTCTCCTTGGCTTCAAGAATATATATATTATTAATATATTATTATTTAATTGTGCAAATTTCTTTCTTCTTTGATAAAATGACATGACACGACAATGACCCGTAGTAGTGCACTCTTGAAATGAACTTGACATGATATTCTTGACATGATAACTTGAAATGATAAATAAGAATGACTTAATAGTGGTCCGTCGTGGCGTACTCTTGATAAGTAATAATGATAATGATAGTGGCCCGTCGTGGCACACTCCTGACAAGAATTAATTAGTATCCTGACACCGTGGGTGCTTGTATTGAATGTGCTTGTATAAGCTACCGTCTAGTCTTGCATCATGTCTAGGACATGAATTCCTGATTTCCCACGGTCAGGGAGTCATACTGAATCGGGCTAGGCTAATGACTAGAATAATCAAGTAGTTCATAAGAGATTTCCCAGTTACAGACAATCCCGTTATCTGGGCATACATGTGGACTTGTAGCCTGCCGACGAGTAGGGCACATTTCCAGCACACTGTTATGTGTTGCACCCTTATTGTACTAAATGTCGCCTGGATAACCTGGATGGTCTGCAGGGCTTGTGGCTGTGGAATAATCTCATTGCATCTTGCTAGTAACTAGGCCTGTGATAACCCTAGTTAGTTAAAGTATCAAGCCGTACTTATTGCTTGGCCGTGAAATGATCGGATGGAGTTTACCAGTCTATTCTTGTCTTGATTCTGTTCAAGATTGTTACATGTCCTAATTTCTTATTTTATCCTGCCGATAAATGGTGGGAGAAACCAAGTTCTGTTCAGACGAAGGGTTACAACCCCGGTCCTTGTTTCGTTTACGGGTTGTAACCTGGTTATCTGAATAGTCCCATGGTCATCCTATCGTATATCACCTTCCCTGTTCTATTTATTTAACATGTTCTCCAGTTTACTTTACGTCAAATGATGATTTACTTACTGTCTTCTTATGTTCGGGATAAGTGCATTGGTACTGCACGACTCTCGATCCTCCTTTACTTATTGCTTTCTCTCCCTGGTTGATTGCCTATGATTGCTGGTTTTAAGTTCATAGTTCGGCCTCTTTTATGGTACTTGCTATTTGGGGTCCGACCCCACTGGTTTTGCATGGCCAGGTTCTAATAGAAGAGCTCGAAGAATCTACCGCACCATCTACTCGACGGTGACCAGCCGAAGCACCAGAGTGCCTCAGTGGGTTTCTTCTTCATTCTTCCACTGATATGTAAATTCTTCTCTTATAACGTTTAGCCCGAGCACGTGTTTAGCTCGTGTTTTGGTATTCCTTGATATTGTAGCCTACGGGCATAAACATGATATGTGTATTCTAGACTATAGCTAGTCCTTATCATGTACGACTAATACTCTAGCTAGTCCTCAGTTCTGTGGTACTGGCTTCATGATCAGTCATGTATATATGGTTCGGGTCGCCTTACTATTGTATGTATGATGATCGTACTCCTTGCTCTTGTATAATTGCCTGTGATTGAGATACCTAGGATTGTTAAACCATAGGATTGACTGATGGCTTGTAGAGTAACCCCCGTGTCTTGACAGCTTATACGTGATTTCAGAGTATTAACATACTTTGGGATTGCGTAGCTGGCTATGTCTGCCTCCGCTCTCCGGTATTTTGGTTCTGAGGCGTGACAATTCCGAACACCAATTGGCACGTACTGCTACACGGTCATGCCTTTCGGTTTGAAGAATGCTGGCGCCACATATCAAAGAGCCATGAGCATTATCTTCAGAGACCACTTACGCAAGACAGTGGAGTGCTACGTTGACGATATAGCCGTTAAGAGCCGTTGCAAAGGAGACCATCTGCAGGATCTAAGGACGGTATTCGACCTAATACGAGCGCACAATTTGAAAATGAACCTTACGAAGTCCTTTCTGGGCGTATCCAGCGAAAAGTTCTTAGGCTTCATCATCACTGCAAAGGGTATCCATGTAGACCCTGAGAAGACAAAAGCAATCATGGAGATGGGTCTTCCGAGAAATCTCCGCGAACTCAGAGGCCTCCAAGGGAGGCTAGCCTACATCAGGAGGTTCATTTCCAACCTCTTTGGGCGATGCCGACCGTTCACGCACCTCATGAAGAAAGGAGTCTCATTCGTATGGGGCGAGGAATGTCAGCGTGCTTTCGACAGCATCAAAGAATATTTATCAAATCCCCCAGTTTTGGTGGCCCCGGTTCCTGGGAAACCATTCCTGCTCTATGTACGAGCAATAGAACACTCCCTTGGGGCTCTGCTGGCACAGAACAACGATGCAGGCCATGAACAGGCCATATATTACCTCAGCCGAATGATGATCGGACCAGAGCACCGATACACCGCTGTGGAGAAGGAATGCCTCGCCCTGGTGTTCGCCATTCAGAAAATGCGGCACTATGTCACCGGACAAACGATACATGTGATCTCACGAGTCAACCCTCTCAGAGTCCTCATGACCAAACCAGGGGCACTCAGCTCTCGACTTGCTACATGGGCAATATTGCTGTCCCCTTATCATATGACCTTTGTCCCATAAAAGGAAGTCAAAGGTCAAGCCCTGGCGGACTTTTTAGCAGCCCACCCAGGCTCGGAGTCCTCCAGAATATATGAAGAGATCCCAGACGAGGTCGCCAACTCACATGCAACCTCTCACGGGGCTATATGGCGAATGTTCTTTGACGGTGCTTCAAGGACCGGACCTAAAGGCAACATAGTCGTCGGAGTCGGGGTAGTGCTGATCTCCCCTTCCGGATTGGTGATTAACCGCGCTTATTCCCTCACTGAGCCCTGCTCTAACAATGTGGCCGAGTACAACGCTCTGGTCATTGGCCTCCAACTTGCAAGAGAGTTGGGGGAAGAATACCTTGAAGCATACGACGATTCCCAACTAATCGTCAATCAGATCCGGGGCTCATACGAAGTCCGCCACGAAGACATGATCCCTTATCACCAAATAGCGATCGATATCATCTCGTCATTCGAGGGGTTCTTCATCGAGCACGTCCCCAGACTCCGAAATATTGAAGCCGATGCCCTAGCTGGTCTTGCCGCTTCCCTAGCAGTCCTGAATTATGATCGCCAATCAGTGGATGTGATAGGCCACGAACTGGTCTGTCCCAAGAACAATGTGCAATTCGTGGCGAGTTATTCCACCCAGACGGTCGATGAGGCCCCAGATTGGAGACAACCATTCATCGACTTCGTCGTCTACGACATCCTGCCCGAGAACCCAAAGGAATCCATTTCTATCAGACGGCGTTCTCTCAGATTCTTCTACGATACAGAGACGAAAATGCTGTATCGCCGCTCCTACGACGGATTACTGCTTCGGTGTCTGTCAAATACAGAAGTCAAAGAAGCCGTACGAGAAGCTCACGATGGTGTCTGCGGGGCCCACCAGCCCGGTCCAAAATTGTAAGACCGCCTTCGACGAATGGGCTACTATTGGCCCATGATGGTGGCAGATACGATAGATTATGCGAGAAAATACAAAGCCTGCCAAGTCCACGCAGACTTTATTCACCAACCATCCGAATTTCTACATCCGACAGTGGCGTCCTGGCCATTCGAAGCATGGGGAATGGATATCATTGGTCCAATCACCCCACCTTCCTCCCGAGGACATCGCTTCATACTTGCGATCACTGATTACTTCTCCAAATGGGCGGAAGCTGTCCCACTCGCAGAAGTCAATACTTCAAACGTGATCAGCTTCCTTAAGCATCACGTCATCTACCGCTTTGGACTGCCCCGAAGGATCATCCATGATAATGGTCCGCAGTTTACAAGCCACGCATTCTATCGGTTTTGCGATAAGTACCGTATTCAGAATGTCGCCTCGACACCATACAACCCGGCAGCAAACGGGTTAGCAGAGGCATTCAACAAAACAATTATTAAACTCCTCAAGGAGTTTGTCTCCTCCAACAAATGCGACTGGAATGAGAAGCTCGGCGAATGCTTATGGGCTTATCGTACCACAGTTCGAACAGCCACCGGGATTACGCCATTCTCCCTAGTGTACGGGAGTGAGACAGTTCTCCCATTAGAGACTCAAATACCCTCACTCCGCGTCGCCCTCACTTATCAATTGACGACGGATGACAACTACCGACGTCGACTGCAAGAGTTAGAGGCCTTAGATGAAAAGCGCCTCCTAGCTCAGCAAAGGATCGAGCTATACCAAGCACGCATCTCAGGAGCCTTCAACAAGAAGGTCAAAATCAGAACATTCCAAGTGGGCGATCTTGTTCTGGCAGTCCGGAGGCCAATGGTCATGACTCACAAGACCGCCGGTAAGTTCCAGCCAAAATGGAAAGGCCCATTTATCATAGAGACAGTATTCTCCAACGGTGCTTACCGTCTCGCTAAGCAAAACGGAGACTTGCTCATGTTGCCCGTCAACGGCAAGTTCCTGAAGAAATATTATGTCTAAACAACATCCCAGATTATTGAGTTACGTACCCGTTGGTACCACTGAACTCACCCCCATAATTTTCCAGATTATTGAGTCACATACCCACTGGTACCACTGAACTCACCCCATAATTTTCCAGATTTGCGAGTCATGTATCCGCTGATACCACTGAACTCACCCTCATAGTTTGACAGATTTTCGAGTCATGTACCCGCTGGTACCGCTGAACTCACGCTCACCATTCTCCAAATTCTCGAGTCATGTACCCGATGGTGCCTCTGAACTCACATCCCGGTCACTCTTTCAGATAAAAAGTTATGTATGATCATACCTCTGAACTTCCTTCCTGGAGGAGATCCTCCCCCATGATCCAATACCCGCACTTTCAGTGCACAAAAAAGGGTAATCGATCCACAAGTTTCTAAAACGGCCATGTCCTCATTACCTCTGAGTCGTTCCACTTCCGCCAAAAACAAATCACCCCTTACATAGAGCTTCCATGTCCTCATTACCTCTGAGTCGTTCTATGTGCCCTCCTTCATTGAGCCCACTCCTGTCATGTCCTCATTACCTCTGAATGGGAAGGCTCCGTCGAAGAAACCTTCATACATGCCATGTCCTCATTACCTCTGAGTAAGTATGATGATCCCCTTTCGACCTATTATCTGTACCCACAACCGGAGTACGCCGAGGGTAATAGGTCCACAAATGTCCTCTGTTGACCACAAATGTCCTCTATTGACCACAAATTTCCTCTGTTGACCATCAATATCCTCCGTCGAGTTTACTCCTACCATGTTCTCATTACCTCTGAGAAGGAAGACTCTACGTTTAAAAAACCTTCCTACTTGCCATGTCCTCGTTACCTCTGAGCAAGTATGTCAGTTCCCCTTCATCCTATTATCCGTATCCTAAACCAGGGTATGCCAAGGGTAATAGGCCCACAAACATCCTCAGCTAAATTTCTTAACACAAACTTATCACCTCGTCATGTCCCAGGAGCCCAGCTGCTCTACGGCAATTCTTTTCTCAATACCAAGAGCACCCATGACCACTTTGCTATGGCTGCTTTAGGTATCCTGACCGAAACTTGTTATCTCTACCTAAAACCAAGGTACGCCATGGGTAACAGGTCCACAAATATATCCCCTATACAGAGGAAAACATCACCACAATATCACAGGCACGGCAGGCAATACAAATGAAGGGTAGAATTGAAAGTACTCTTTATTTGAAGGAAGAAAAAAGTATTACATATTTCGGGACCACGTCCCTTTCAAAAAAAAAGGGGGGAAGAAAGAAAAAGAAGGGAAAAGATAAGGTCAACTACATTTCAGTGTTACTCAATTCTAGGAGGCGGTCTCTCACTGAGGTGGTCTCCCGCTCAATCCGTTGCCGAGCGCGACGCTCGGCCTCCTGGAGTAACCGCTCCTCATTGTCCAAGTCCAGGAGCGCCTGACAGTTATCTTCCAATTTCTTCAAAACAGCCTCCAGGTCAATCGAAGCTTGAGTAACCCTGTCAGCTTCCTGAACAATTAACCCCCTGTCATTGCGGACAGTCTCGAGTTCAGACTCCAGGAAAGTCAACTTTTTCTGAAGCGCAAGGATCTGCTCCCGCGTCTCAGTAATCTCACGAGAGACAGACTCCTCCCGAGCCACAACATTTTCGGTCGCATAACTCAATTGATTATACCGATCAGCTAAGTCGCTGAGATCCTTCAATGCGGCCGGTCTGGTCTTATCTCGAGCCGCTCTGGTCCTCTCTATAACAGCAATAAGGGAATTCCGCTCCTCGTTTATAACAGCAGGCAAATCAGCCTGCCGTAATACTCGAAGCTCGGACACCAGCTGATCAGCCTCCAGCAATTTCGCCTCCAGAAGCGAAGCTATTCCTGCATCATCAGGAAAATCCCTAAGAATGTTTCCTTGACCATGGGCGCATCGTCGGGCCAAGGTAAAAGAGGTCCCTCTTTCTACAGCGGCCTCGATTCCCCTCTTCAAATGATGATGGAAACTGGCAACCACGTCCTGCAACGCGTCGTTCAAAACTTCAGCAGAGGAGGGCGTCAGGGGAAGCCGGAGCGGCAACGTCGGAGGAGTAACACTAGAGCTCGCCACCAAGGGAACGGAGTCCGAGTAGAACGATACATGAATAGCGGCTAACTCATCTTCCACCGCCCGGAGAGCTTGGATGCTCGGCAGGGAAGAAAGGTCGATTCTCGAAGACATCGGAGCAGAGGATGTTGCAAGGACCATCGTTTCCTGCCCCGACTGTCCCGAGAACTGGCCCGTTAAACTCGGGCCCACAGAAGGCCCATCAAGACGAGTCGGGCAGTGAGGAGGTACACCCCTTTCCACCGATGCCCCTTCGGTTGGGGTTGTCTCGGCGACGTCCATCCTCGGCACTGAAGGGGCAGGACCTGAATATCCAGAATAACAATCAATCGACGTAACCCGAAGGACATGATGATAGTGCAGATAGGCTTCCTCACGGGTTAAGATTCGGCTAATCTTACCAGGGGAGGGGCATGAAGGCCGCGGCTCATCCACAACTGGCATGGTCCCCTCACCCGCGATCCCCGAGTTAAAATCAGTCACGTCCCCTGACCCCGTCGCCTTGAAGGGGGATACAGATTGATCTGCGTCCTCTTGAATAGGAACAGGCTCATGGGAGTCCCCATCATCCTGGGTCACCGCCTCGACATCCTGAAACTCTTCTTCTTCCCCCGACACCTGAAAGAGGGAACGAAGACAATTAGGATTGAAATTCAAAGGAAAGAAGGAAGAAGGGATCGAGAGCAATTTTGTTACCTCTGACGCAGGGTTGACTTCTTCTCCACTCTCTTTTACGGCTGGCAGACGGTACCTAGTCGCAACCAGCTTCCGGGATCGAGAAACACTGCCTACAGGAGGAACCTGCCTGCTACGTTTCGGAATAGGACCAGGCGCAACAAGGGACTGATCCCTCAGCATCTCATCTGACAGAACATGCAACTGACCCACCTCTGTGCCTACCACTGGAAGGATAGAGTCATCTTCATCATGCTCGTTGCCTTCATCACCTTCAGCAGCGGAATCCAAATCTGGCGCTTCGGCTCTAGTCTTTTTTTTCTTGGCCCCTTGAGAGCCTTCCTCCAGACCGGTGCCAACAATAAAACTGGTACCTGGGTTAAAACCGACCGGGGGCTTGTTCGCCATGACATGATACAGAACCGCCATATACAAGATCTCTACTGACTCCTTAATAGCAGGAACCGAGAAAATGGTGCGAGTATGGAACGAATCATAATATTGCCAAGCTCTGATACCATCAAGAAGACTACCCTCATAACCCAGACAAGAACTGGGGCTGTCCAGACAAAGTTGGCTGTATCCAAACTGTCGGGCAAACCTGCTAGGCAGATAAGGCTCCAGAAAAACAACATTGCGATTACGGTACACCAGATATGCGGGACGGATGTTACGCAACCATAAGAGCATCTGGCCATCCAAAAGCTGAAGGGGCGCGACACCATCAATATGTACAGTCTCTATGTCCCTGGAGGTAAAACGAGGGACGGATACGAAAATACGATACTTATCTGCCCTTGCTAAGGCCATCCGACAAGCCCGCATGGTCTCACATTCCCAAAGCTCGTTCCGATAGCGGAAGATAAATGTGTCATCATCAGTTACACCGTCTTCAGAGCCCGGTCTCATCAAAGACGGATAATGTATCAGCAGCCACCCCATCAAGTAGTGATAAGGCAACTCAGTTCGTTCAAAATCCTTGGTCACGTCGCGAGCAATGACTTTAGACGTAAAGGTACGAAGGCCACGGTGTATGCTACACACCATGGCCGGGAGGAGAGCTAGCCTGATTCGCAAAACTAACTTCACAGCCGAAAGGATGAAGTTACAACTAACTCTCTCAATAGAACCGGCTCCTCCCGAGACTACACAATTTCGTAGCCAGATCATCAAAAATCCTGCCAGAAGCACTTTCTCGGACAGCTCTTGAGTATCCTGGTAAAAGTAATCGAAAGTATCAGTCTGGCTCCCGAATCTGTCACTGGTAGTGGCCACTCCCTTAGCCGACGATACCAAGTCCTTAACCGCTTCCCGAGGTCGAGGGTGACGAGAGGTGACTCGACCTGAGGCATCTGTCGGGAAGAGATAGTGCACTCAATCCTTGGTGTAGGGAGCATTCCCCTCCAAGTTACTATCCTTTCGGGTTATCTGATGGCATATGTTATAATGGCACAATATCTCCTGGTAAAGGGCCGCGAAGCCAGGATACCGTCGTTCCAAATCCTCGAGTTCCTCATTAGTAGGAGTATACGCTTCAAACGCTTCGTCCCCCTAAGGAAGCTTGGAGACCGCGTGCATCTCATGGAGCGCGAGTCCCATCTCCCCTACAGGTGTGTAAAAGGTCCCCGTACGGCAATTATATATTTCCAGCAGAGACATGAACAGCTTCTTGTTTATGGACAAGCCATGACTGGTACCTCAGATAGCGTGGTACAGGCCAATCTCGCACAAAAAGACCTCATACTTCTACAAGATCCAAGTAGACAAATTGATCCACAAGGGAATAGGGTGTACCCAACCAGGGAACGTCAACCGACCGACGGGATAGGAGCCTTTTCGAGCAAGTTGATTTATAAAAGTATCGGCAGTAGAAAATGAGAAGTTAGGGCCCGCCACATTCAGGAAAGAACCTGGGACCAACCCCGTCACAGAACAACTAGTATGCACTTTGCCGGCAGTCACGGACTTCAGATTGTTATTATAATGGATGTTCCCCACAAACATCCCACTTCTGGTAGGGGTTAAAGTCTCCCCCATCTTCCGGTCCAACGGGAGCATATTAAACCAAGATAGTGGGAAGTGTCGCTCCATCTAGGGGATGCGGATCGCCATCCCATTAGAAACAAAGCTCCAATCCTCCGACACCTCCAGAACATGATCGTTCTTCACGGTCAAGGCGTCTCCAAAAAAGAACGCAGGCTTCAAATACTCTCCTTCAAATTTCCTGTAGTTTATCATAGCATTAAGGAAGTAGAAAGACTGATTCTTGATGGCATTCGATCTAGCCGCAGGCTCATCGCTCGAAAACTGGTCAGCCATATGCTGAACAATATGGTCGTACCTATAGCCGAGAGCAGCTTGAGCGCTGCCCACCAAGAGTTCTCCAGCAGCGTTAACCGGCAGGTTCACTGAAGAACAGACAGAGAAAAGCAAGTTAAACGGAGGGATAAAAAGAGCTGACTGGGTGCTTTCAAACCCCATACGGCTCAAGAAAACATCCATGCGGCCCCATGAAGTTCTCAGAAGTCTTATACGGCTCCAAAAAGCCTCATGCGGCTCAAGCTCAGAAGAACGCTAATGCGGCTCCGCACAATAAAAGTCTATGCGGTTTAGCGTCACTTATGCGGCTTCGCCGACAAGGCGTGCATACAGACACGATAGATTTTCTTATACGGCTCGCAGCTCAGCCTAAGGGAGAACATGCGATTTACAAAGGCTCGTGCATAAAGTATGCGACGTAGCCATGGTGGTTGGGGTTCTTTAACTCATACATTGTCCTTACCAGTAATGGAGGGGTGAACGTCAGGATGAACATCAGGTACGATGACTGGCGGAGTAGCAGCCGCAGCCGAGGTGGAAGTGGATGCCGTCTTCTTGCCCTTTACTGCCACGGTCTTCTTGGGAGCCATTAATTATCGAAGAGGAGAAGGACAATCGAGATAGGGAAGGTCTGAGGAAGAAGAAAGAAAATAAAGAAGTCTTCTCTCTCTTCAAACTCCTCCTATTTATAGGAAGACGGAAGGAGGAGGACACATGGGCCAATGACCGACTCATGAAGAGCGAAACCGACTCCTTGGGTTTCGTCTCCAAGATTCACCCAAGGTGTCAAATTCAAAAGATTTAATGAGCTGACCCTTGGGATTCCCCCCTACAAAGACGGCGCTGAAACGAATTTGAGGCAATTAAAGACCCGCACACGTGGCAAGAAGCTATGCGGCTGAACAGTCTCCTGCGGCTGAATCACCTATGCGGCTGAACAATCTATGCGGCCAAGACTTCTATACGGTCAGGATTTCATATGCGGCTAGAAGAACATAGCCATGCTTCTTATTCAAAGTATTTCAATTTTGCAAATTGAAAACTTTGAAGGAGATCTTGTAGAAGCATGGAAAATACTAAAGGAAATGACTCATACGGCCAGGAAAGATCCATGCGGCTCAGAAAGCCCATGCGGCTCAGGGAGTCATGCGGCATAAGGAGCTATGCGGCCCGAGGCATTCCATGCGGCTCAGAAGACACGTGGCCTGACAGTGCTTCCCTCCGACCCATGCTGCATTAATTGCTTTGACGGCTGACCCCTTTGAAAAGTTGACAACCCTGACACAAAAGCAGGTAATTATAACTCTGTCATAATGATAAATCTCTAGGGAAGAGAAAAGAGATCTCTGACACAAATCCCCCGAGAGCCATAAAAAAATGCCACGTGGCCTTGCCACGTGGGCGTTCGTATGCGGCTCACTTCTCATGCGGTTCAGAATGAATCCTATGCGGCTCAGGTCGAGAAAGACTCATGCGACTCGAGCAAAGACTTCTCATGCGGTTCAGAGTGGATCCGTTCTATGCGGCTCAGACCGAGAAAGCCTCATGCGGCTCGAGCGAAGACTTCTCATGCGGTTCAGAGTGGGTCCGTCCTATGCGGCTCAGGCCGAGAAAGCCTCATGCGGCTCGAGCGAAGACTTCTCATGCGATTCAGAGTGGATCCGTCCTATGCGGCTCAGGCCGAGAAAGCCTCATGCGGCTCAAGTAAGGACTTCTCATGCGGTTCAAAAGGATCATGTCCATGCGGCTCAGGTGGATGTATACCTATGCGACTCCTAAGGATTACCTCTCTGTGGTTCAAGGGTTCAAGTGAGGGCCACTGCCCGGGCAGCCCTGACACGTGGACTTAACCATATACGGCTCAAATTCATATACGGCTCACTCATCATGCGGTCTAGATCCCCCCAGCAGCTCCTAGGACACGTTTCCTAAACCGATTAATTCCTCAGATTTGCTGCCATTAAAGATTGGGTCAAATCCCAATAATCTGGGACACGTGGCAGGAGAATAGATCTAATTTATTCGCAAACATCAGAAGATCATTATAAAGAAGATTTATTCCAATCAGCATTAATTGCTAATGGGATTTGGTGTAATCTACACCTAATGGCTCGGATTTGTCACAATAAAAAACGAACGGCCTGGATTGACCAATCCCCAGGACGCCGCCATCTCCATGAGCTAATCATTGGCAACCCTAATGGTTACATCCCACTATTATAAATAGCAAGGTGCCATTCCCTTGTAAAAAAAAGATATATACAATATCAGAGAGAAACACGCATATACAGAGAGACTCCCCAATAGTCGGAAAGAAAATACACAGAGAGAGAGAAGCCAGGAGAGCAGCAGGAGGAGAGCAAGAAGAGCATTTCTTCACCAACGCCAACCATCTTTTCACAAGGAGCCAAGGCCGCATACCGATCGTCCAAGGAGTAAGGCAGGGCTGCCGTCGCCTTTCCGAGCCTCTACCGTCACCCTCCAGAATCTAAAATAAATAATTGTACTTAGACTGTTGTACCTAGGTTTTCGTCCCTAGGCTTTCTTTGTGCAAGCGAGTTTGTATTGTGAGTCTAAGTTCAGTCCTCCCATAAAACTGTTCTATACTTTTACAATCAATGGCAAACAGTGTCGTCCTTGCGGGACCAATTTGCCACGTACTTTCTGCCTCCATCTGCTACTGCCGGTCCGTCTGCTGGTGGTGTCGATCCGTCTTCTACTGGTCCGTCGACTGCTGGTGTCGGTCCTTCTTCTACTGGTCCGTCGACTACTGGTGTCGGTCCTTCTTCCGTGGGTCATCTTTCTTTCAACCCTGATGCCCCTTTTGTACCGACTCTGACTGTGACGGCACTCCTGGATCTCATGTCGCCAGAGCAGCTATGTCGACTTTCGAGCAGTGTCTACGACGGCTTATCGCCGTACCTAGTGGAGGAGTATATTCGTCGGTCGCAGCTGGGATTACCACCACCGGGCAATCGAACTCCTCCTTCTTCTTAAAATATTGTATTAAGAAAATTTAGAATATTTGTAGCAATTTTGGATTAATTGTGCTATAATCGGATTATAGCGACGGATATTATGTTACTCTTTAGGATAATTGATGTCTATTTTCTATTAATTTGGTTTGGTGATTCTTGGATAATTGGTGTGCATTAAATTCGTATGTGCATATTTGGTCTATGTGATTCTTGGATAATTGGTGTGCATTATATATTTGGTCTATGTGATTGTTGGATAATTGGTGTGCATTATATATTTGGTCTATGTGATTGTTGGATAATTGGTGTGCATTATATATTGGTTTGGTTTATGCATATTTTTGTGAACAGGGAAAGTGCTGTAATTTTTTTTTCCAAAAAATCTCAGTTAGCGACGGACTAGTGACCGGTTAGCGACGGATATTTCCAGTTTCCGACTAATTTTCGACGAAATTTTCGTCGCTAACTGGAGATTTGAAACTGTTTCCAGGTAGCGACGGGTGGTCGACGGAATATCCGTCGGCATGGTTCTGGTAGTATATAATTCGACGGAATAGCGACGAAAAATCTGTCGCCAAGGCGACGGATAATCAGTCACTAATCAGTCGCTCTCTCGACGGCGTAGCGACGAAACATCCGTCGACAGAGTTCTGGAAATTCTTGACATTTCCAGAACCATGGCGACGGATAATCGGCCACTAATCAGTCACTCAGTCGACGGCGTAGCGACGGATTAGCGACGACTCATCCGTCGCCATGGTGCTGAAAATGTCAAGCATTTCCAGAACCTGGTCGACGGATAATCCGTCAGCTTACCGTCGCTAATCCATCCTTTGTTATCGACGGCGATCGACGGAATAGCGACGGAACGATACACTCTGATACACTATTACGACGGTTTACCGACGGACCATTACGTCGCTATTGTCTACACAGTTCAGTATTTAATACTTGAAATGGACGAAAGTTCGTCGGAAAGTAGTCACTAATCTTTCGTATTGTGAAGTCGAAATGCGGTCACTATTCCGTTGCTTGACGACTACGTAGCGACGGACCATTATTAGCGACTAGCTGATTGCCGACGGATTTTTTTGGCCAAGACCCGTCAGTGATCGGTCGCTAATAGAAATTCCCGTCGGACGGGCGACGGATCTGGCCGTCGCTAAATCGACAAATTTTGGTAGTGAATGTTTACCAACCAATTAATTGAAATATTAATTGTGATTCGAATTCGAAATTGGGATTTTCCCCTAAGTCTGATACTAAGTTCTGTAAATTGATTCTTGAGATTTAAATTATGTTTTAATGATGTTTAAACTGATGTTAGATGATTAAATTTATAATGTTAGAACACATATTATGTCTGAGATTAAGTTTACATTGTTTGGGTTCATGTGTGATGGTTGGGTTGTTTGATTGTGTTTTCCGAGCCTGAAAACTGAAATCTGTATCCACACACACATGTTCAAAACCTATGATGAAAACTGCTATCTAAACACACACATTCGACACACTCTAACATGTGATGTAATCTAATACACACACACACACACATGTTCACAAAAGCCTGTGTCACACTGAAAACTGAACCCTCACATTGACTAAACATGAAACCCCCCATGTTAACTTGCTGTCATTTGTTAACCTGGGACTGAACACCTTGCTGTTAACTATGCCTAAACCTTTACATTGACTCTAATTCTGAAACACACACACATTGTATACACACACTACTGCCATACACACACATTGTAAACACACACACACACATGGTACACACACACATATACACTCTAATTTGTGATGTAACTTCTACACACACACACATGTTCACAAGAATCTGGAAAACTGAAACACATATACACAAACCTGTGATGAAAATCTGTAAACTCACACACACATCTAACCTGGAAACCTGAGAACACACCCTACTGCTATACACACACACACACACACACACACACACACACACACACACACGCACACACACACACTACTGCTATACACACACACACACTACTGCTACACACACACCCTAACCTGTGATGTAAACTGAAAACACACACACACACATATTGTACACACACATATACACTACTGTCACTCTATTCCTCTCTCTCTCTCTCTCTCTCTCTATATATATATATATATATATATATATATATATATATATATATATATATATATATATATATATATTATATATATATTCATATTCGTGCCTGATAATATGTAAATATATATATGTATGATTGCCTATAAATATTTTTGTATATGTAAAATGTGGTTTGAATATATATATATATATATATATATGTATGCCAATATAGATATGTATATAGGCATATAGCCCTATACTATTTTCCTATATGTACGCCGTATATACATTATGTGTATATGGGTATATATACATGAAATTGTGTGTTTGATAGCTTGTGTATACTTGTGACATGTGTCAATGCTAGGATAGACATGGTTAGGCTTAGTGAGACTTGTCTGGGTTAGGACTTGACCTAGTTGACCTAGTTTGACTAGTGTAGTTAACTAGAGTTGACCAAAGGTTGACTTTAGCCTAGATTGACCCAAACATCATGTAGAATGAACTGTATTGTTCTATATTACCATTCTAGACATGTTGTGACTTGTGCTATTCTAAATAGGAGTCAGACACCTCTTCTCAGACAGTATATTCACTTCGGATACTCAGGATATCAGACGAGTACATTCTCTGACCGTTTCATACTTGATAAAATTTACATTTATGTTGTAGATTACTTTACTTGATGATGTCACATCGTTAACACGGATTGTTACTATATGGATCCCTTCATGATATGTTATCCCCCTCGGGAGCATCGGATACATCATGTCATGTGGTTTCACTTTTATCATGTATTCCTGTGGTTTTACCATTTATGTGCACTCTCGTGATTCATGTACTCTCATGTTCACGGAGCCCCCATGTTTACATTCATCTGCACCCATTTATGGGCCCCCATGTGATATCATGTGTAATAACATAATCTGTCTGGATCCTTGTGTATTGATTGGGGTACGGAGGTGTATAAATGGTCATGTGAACAATTCCAAAGTAGTGTAGTCATGTGCAAACTTTCATGTTTATTATCAAGCCGTTCACATGTCTATCTTGTATTCTACATCACTAGTCACTGTTAGCTCTTTACTTATAGTAGATATTTCCTTAAAGTCATCTCTTTTACTTCATATATTTCCAGCGTTTCATGTATCTTACTCTATAGCATATTTACATATCCTGTCATATTATGAACAGCGTGAGATGTATTGTGCTCGCTCCCCCGTCCTGACTGACCTGTTGAAAATATTACAGAGGACGAGGATGAGGCGTGTTGTACCACCTACTTGGGGCAGCATTAGAGGACACCTGTGACTTGGCTTCCAGCAGGATCCATTACTGCTGATATATAATATATTATATATATATATATATATATATATATATATATATATATATATATATATATATATACATGGAAACATATATATAATATATATATTATATATTAATATATATATATATATATATGTTGTGTGTGTTGTGTGTGTGTGTGTGTGTGTGTGTGTGTCTCATCTGGATATTTGTATTAGAGATTGTGATGATGTAGATTTGTGGAACTTGTTAGATGTTTCTTACACACTTTGGATTCTCTCTTTTATCGTATTTCATATGGGATTCTGTTGATATTCTTATCTATCTTATCGTATCTTCCTTAGCTGTGATTGAGATTTGTACTTTATATTATTCCTCCATTCGGAGAGTATAACTGTGCAATGTACC